>OW240920.1:30467682-30574137 GCA_933207985.1 Pelobates cultripes | reverse complement strand
GCATGTAACTTATATTTCATGTCATTTAAAAGTTTGACATTTATACTTTGCATGAGACTTCCTTGGGGATAAAAGAAACAGATAGAAAGTGTACAACAATGAACTACAGGTATGCTGTTCAAAGTTTAAATGTAATATTCATTTGACTGTCTCATAGGAATGATAAAATATAAAATATTCACTTCATATGCAAGAAGATCCATTTCATTCTATTTTTGTTTACATGGATAATAATTCATACTGAGCTTATTCTTTCTTACTTAACTGAAAATGTTATATAATTCTGTTGTTTACAGTACATCTCCTTGATAACATTTGGTGTTATTTATTCTTACTGAGGATTAAAGAATGTCTGGGGTAGGAGAACTTTTTTAAAATCTCCCTACAGTATACCCTAATAGTCCTTTTGTAAATTCAAGAAATCTACTATTAAAATTTCATGTATTTGTACATTATTTTATTTACCTTTTTATTTAGTAAATGTTTTGCAAGATACATTGAGATTTTAACTGTGTCCTTAGATGCTCTGACAATTCAGTTTTGTCAAGGTTAAACATTGACATACTATAAGTAGCTGTTGTAGGTTTTGTTAGATACAAGATCAAGGCTCAGGGAAGATGTGCTATATTCTGAAATGTCATTCCACAGAGTTCTAAATAAGAAAGTAGCATCGCCAACTTTCTGGTAAAAGGGAACAGAAAGTTAGGTTGTGAGAATGGGCCATGCATTGTAGTGGTTTCAGACAACTGGATTTAGTATGTTGATATGATAGCCTACCAAAGATATGGTAGATATGGTGTGCTAGCACTATATTGCTCTGTATCATATATTTAATACTACACACTGTTTAACGTTTCTAGAATTTCTGATAGAATAGAGAGTGAAACGATCTTACTAAGAAGAGATCAAAGTAAAGTTGCCACAACTAAAAGTCTGTTTTCTGCAAGTAAACATGAGTTTCGGCAAAATTCTAAATCTCTGACTTGTTAATAGTAGATGGAAAATCTGATAATACAAAAAGCTTGCCCACCAAATGCATGGTATTTTACTATCAAGTTTATATACTTTGTTCATGTAAAGTAGAGAAATCTCATAATACACATGACCTTGCATATAACACTTTAGTTTTTTAGTTTTTTTTTACATTTATATAGCGCCATCTTATTCCACTGCACTTTAGATTTATATTAATTTAGGTGTTTTGGAGCTAGCTTTGACTAATGAAAAAGATGAGGCAACTTTGTATTCTCTGATATGTACTTACATTTTAAGAGATTTTATTGTTACTAATAAATAAGGCTCACATCTAACATTCTGTCATTTTCTACTTCATTCTAGAATTAGTTGCGGATAATGTGTAGCGGTACTTACCTTATCCGGGGGCCGGCCGAGGTCCTCTATTCCTGCCGCCCACGGCTCGCTCTGGGCTAGGATTGCGGCGGGCACTGACCGTGGGATGCGGTCACGTGTCCCGCCTAGCTCCATGAGCGCGCCGCGTGTCTAGGGCATGCTCTTAAAGGGAAAGTGGGCGCCAAAAACTAAAACGGTCTCCCATTGTCCCCTGTCATCCCACATTCCCCATACACTCACATTTTGGGGGCGTGGATATGACAGGGGCCAATCAAATTAAATGCTAGGGTATTTATACTTACCTCTCCCTTAACTCCCTGCCCTATCGTGGTTTCTGTTTCAGTTCCCTTTAGCGCTTGTTTTGTTCAGTTGTGATTTTTTGTACTTGACCTTGGCTTTGTATCTGACTCCATTTATCTCTTTATCCCTGTTTTGTCTTGTTTGCTGGCTTACTGATTACTGTGTACCAGACCTTGGCTAGTTCTTGTTTTCGCTGTCTCTTTGTAACCTTGACCTCAGATCATTCCTGACTCTGTATTTCTCTGCTCTACGTCGAGTCCAGCCATTCTAAGGTCCGGTAAGACGTATCTGCTCTATATTGTCAATTGTTGGACTAAATCTTGCGAGTTGGGGTAAACTACCGTGACATAATGGATGTCATAGAGTATTAGAGTTCTGATATCCTAACATGTTTTTCTCGCTCATCTTCTGTCGATTTTATATTTTAAAACAATAGATATTGTGAAACATCTGTGATAGTAAAATATAACCTTTATTGGAATTAATAAATAAAATACTGTCTAACAACTGTATGTGGAAATACAGCGATAGAAAATCATAACCATACACCATGAAAAAAAAGAAATGAAACTGAAAAATACAACACATTTAAAATATCTTGTCATTGGTAAGATAAGACCCATATAACTGAAAATTCTGAGAATAGATAGCCCAGATGAATCGAAAATAGTAAAATTCCTAAGGGCTGAAATGCCAGTACATGTGATATATTGGAATGGAGTTACCCAGTATTATAGAAAAGTAGCATAAAAGGGACCAAATATTATGGTGCAGATAGTGTGCAGCAGTATAAGCAACTATCTTCCAAAGGTCCTGATGTTAACTGCCAACATGTTGTCACTTAATGGTGTAAAAAAATTGTAATGCACCAACTGGAAGCATGTATGCACGAGTAAACCAGTATATACCAGAAGACAACTTCTCCCAGACTATAGTCCCAAAATTATCGATTGGTGTAGGCTGTGGAGTAGCTGGGGGTATATACAGCAGAGAACTGTCTGTCAGTATATAGAATCACTGGAAGGGTACGTGTGTTGGATGGTCCCTGTACTAGTAAAGAATTAGCCAAAATAATTTGTTAGTCCCTGTGTACTTGACAGTCGACATATGTTTGCCCCTTTGGGTAACTTATATTTAAAAAGGTGGTAGAACTAAATATAGTAACATTTCCTAAGTTGAATTTCTGGAAAGTTAAAGTGGAGTTCTGAGCTGAGGGGTACAGATGTACCTATAATGTGAAAAAAAAACATAAAGTGAAAACTACGAAAATAAACCAAAAATATAACAACCCTACAAGCTCAGTGAAATGCCAGAATCCGCTTGCTTAGGATCCTGAGAAGGGTGCGTATGTCGCATGGTCCCTGCAATAGTTTTAAGTTAGCCAAAAATGGTTTGCTAGGCCCTGCAAATTTGAGAGCTGACAAACTATGGGTAGCCAATATAAGATATGATTGTTTCAAATGAGTAAAACTTAATATAGTCGCAGTTTAGTATAGTAGCAGTTTCTAAACTTAGTATCTATGATAAACTAAGTCTATACAAATGTTTCAAATGAATAAAACTTGATATAATAGCAGTTCAATATAGTAGCTGTTCCTAAACTTAGTATCTAAGATAAACTAGGTATATAGCTAGTATAAATGGAGTCCTGAGAGGGGGAGTGCAAGTTTGTCTGAATTGTGAAAAATCAAAAGTGAAAAAAACTTCAGCTCTAAGGAATGGCAATTGGTGTATCACTTCCTGACTTGATAGTGTATATGTGCTGTAGGTTCCTGCAGCGGAGATGTTGGGTAGTATTTCTGATGTATTGGATACCACATATGCAATTGGTTAGGTAAATGATGTTGCAAGAACAACAGTTGATAAAAGTGGGAATTTTAACTGTCTTTTGGGTGATAAAGGATGATGTGCTAGCAGGCTTTTCAGTGCCCACATTGAAACATGCCCTACATTGGTGTTAGCCATGTGTGCTGTAGTGCTGGTTATGCACCAGTAAGTCACCCAAGTTTGGAGCTCTTCTAGCATAGTTGGCATAGGTGGGGGCACAGCATGTGCCCATCGCTGTGCCTCGTGTTTGAAGATAGAGTTTGAATTAAATGTGAAATAGTTATGCCTCAATATGAAAGTAAGTCATTTGATAATAAAGGTATAGAATTGAGTACTGAATATTTTAGATTCTGTCATGAGGTCAAGGCATACCTTTAAGCTTACTTTGTGTAGAGTAGAGGATAACCACATCCAGACTTGCCAAATTTGAGTTTTCTGTACAGGTCATCTGGATGAGTTTCCCGATGACTGAATTGGTGTCTTGGATAAATGAAGGTGATTGTACTACCAAAGAACGTAAGATTTTGTCAACAAAGATGCTGCAATTCTCGGTGAGGGATCCATTGCCTGAAATTATCGGGCGTCTTGGAGTTTTTTATTTTTTTTGTGAATTTTTGGTAAGCAGTACATAGTGGCCATGGTGGGTTTGACTTTGAACATGAAACGATATTCATTTTGAGAGATTAGATTGTTCTCTAGAGCCTCTGATAAAAGTTGGTGCAATCCGCTAACAAAGTTAGCTGTGGAATCACTTGCAAGCAATTGGTATCCTTCTTTATCATTAAGGTGTTCCATATGCACATTTCAATGTATTGGGATTGGTCTATCAAAACTATGTTTCCCCTTTATCAGAGGGTTTAATGACAAGATTGCTATCAGTAGTTTGCATAAGGCTCTCCGTTCTTACTTTGATAAGTTGTCCTGTTTAGTCATTTGACTCTTAGTGAGATTTTCTATCTCTTTACAGACTAACTTGATAAACATATCAATATGCTAATAATAACTGAGAGGACGGGTGAATGTGTTTTTTGGCTTTAAGTCTGTTTTTGGGTCAGGACTATCTTGTTCATCTAATAGTGATATTAGGCTTTGTGGATATTGATAATCGATGGATTTAAACCCAGAACAGATAGAGAAACAAAAATTCTACGTCTTGATCCATCAGATTATCAATATCAAGATATCAATATCAATATCTGGTATATACCGGTTTACTCTCATTTATACACTCATGCATATATACTTCCAGTGGCCCCACTTGGTGCATTACAATTTTTTTACACCATTAAGTGACAACCAACAATTGGCATCAGGTCCTTTGGAAGATCGTTGATTATACTGCTGCACACTCTCTGCACCATAATATTTGGTCCTTTTATGCCACTTTTCTATAATACTGGGTAACTCCATTCCAATATATATCACATGTACTGGCATTTCAGCCCTTGGGAATTTTACTATTTTCAATTCATATGGGCTACCTAGACTCAGAATTTCCAGTTACATGGATCTTATCTTATCAATGACAAGATATTTTAAATGTGTTGTATTTTTTAGGTCCATTTCTTCTTTAGTACTCCATCGCTGTATTTCCACAGATGTTAGACAGTATTTTATTTAATTCCATTATAATTTACTATCACAGGTGTTTCACAATATCTATTGTTTTAAAATATGTTCAAGGGCTAAAACCCCTCATAGGGCAGTGATTCACTTCTCCCTACCTAGCAACCACAGTGGGAGACAATATCTGCTCCACTTATTATATTATGATTTTATATTTTATTCATATTTGAACCTATTTCTTCTTCCTTTTACCCAAGAGGTATTTTTTATCTCCTCCCCAACCATTTCATACCCTGACTGATAGTTAATTATTTTGCTTGAGCCAAATTAATCAGTTTCTATTCTAAACCCATTGCATTAACAAAATTATGACTGTGAGTAGGGTTATATTACTTCATTGCAGTTGTATTATGACATCACTATACAGCAACTCTAATATGCTGCACCACAAAATAAGCATACATTTTGTTAATTCTAAGTCCCTGATTATATGCAAAGATCAAATTGTGGACTAACTTTAGCCCGAGTCCCAGGGTTGGTTCAAACATAATTTGACCTCCAGCACTTACTAACTTCAGCCTGAGTCCCAGGGTTGGTTCAAACATAATTTGACCTCCAGCACTCCAATATTAAAATCCACATGACTTGTATTACTTTCCCCATACAGGTTTAAAAATACAGTGAATGAGCATCCAATAACATCATACAAAATGCCTTACATAAGTATACGTGACTCCTGGATAGAAAGGTGAGGTTTCTAGTGCTTGGCCGTTTGAACTTCCCAAACCAGAGTCTCTTCCTTCTTTCCGTGAATGGATATAGAAAACGAAATCCAGGGTTAGGGGTGGAGCAGTATGAAATATAAGAGGGCAATTTAAACAGTTTATAGTGAAATATTTACATTACTGGTGATTAGAAATGAGAGAAGAATTATGATCGTCTGGAGTTTAGAATCTGCTCCCGATATATGCATTATGTGCTGATAGTCCTGGTCCTTTAACACAGGACCAGGGCCATCAGCACATCCACATCCTTAGACATGGATTGAACAGTCCAAGTGCATATATCTAGAGCTTATTCTAAGCTCCAGAAGATTGTAAGCACATTTTTATCTAATTTATACTAACCAGTAACCTAAATACTACACTATATTCTGTTTTATTGTCCTCTTTTTTTACATTCTGCTCCACCCCTAATTGAACTTGAGGACATTACTGAAGGCACTACTTCCCTGCATTTCCTTTTATATAACGCCTGTATAAGTATCATAGTCTACGCATTTCATTATGACACAACTTCTGGATAAGTATCACAGTCTACGCGTTTCATTATGAAAAACTTTATCAAGACTATTATTGTATAAAACAAAGTGTTTATACTTAAATACTTCATTTAAAATTATTTTCACTAACCTTGTTTTATTGAGCTCCATGAGTAAAAATGTAGACAGGGATAGCCAATATACCGAGGTCAATTTTCCTTTCAGTACATACAATTTTAAAACAGCTGCAGATGATTTTTACAGTGCCAACTGCAGTGGCAGCATTACTAGAATCAAAGAGATGATCTTTAGTTTGCCAAGTTAGTTTTGAATCACTCATTACACTTTGCTGGTACAGAGTGTATGGCCAAAATTCATTTTTATATATACATTTCCAGCAGGCTTACACAAATAGCTTGTAAATGTATGCATTCTATATGAGAATAAATAGATTTTTATTCAGTTAAAGGAGAGGTAAAATAAGTCACATTTAACAGAACACAAGCACAGGAATGCAGAATTTACAAATACGGTTACAAAATTACCAAAATGTTAGCAGCTTATAATTATTATGAAGTCTACATCTGACGGACTTCACTGGGTCATTAATATGGCAAAACCAATGCAAAACGACCTGATAGGGAAGCATTAAAAATAATTTTAATAGTTTTGTTGGAAAAAAAAAAGGTAGCCATATCTGCTCAAACAATAGCATACTTAGCAGCTTAGACACTAATTATGTTTTATATAGCACACTAATAAGAGGTGTGAGGAATTAATTATCAACAGACTGCCCAAGTCTGTAAAATTTTAAACTGTGTTGCAAAAGGAACACAGTCAGGCAAACGAGACAAAATCATCCCATTAGCCTTTCTCAATGGTGTCCAATCTGAAATGCATTTTGATACACATGATGCACTTTACGGGTGTATATACGACAAAGGTAATATTTTTTGACCAGAAAACACGGCCTTGCTGCTTCACAAGAGATTATAGGGCTTTAGTCAGTCATCATTCATTTTGCTCGCTGCTTGATATATTTGATGCTCACCGTGGAAGCTGGCATCATTTGACGAGATTAATCATCCGGCAGCATCCTAATAAGCAGGCATGCAATCTGGACATTATTATACCAGCCATGAGAATGCCATACTTCATCTAACATAGGACATTTGTTTATTTATTTTATTTTATTTCAGGAAGGAAGTTAGGGGCACGTTTCATAAACTAGAACTTTTAGAGCTTTTTCCTTAATCTTTTACCAGACTATTTTGTTTTCATTTATATTCCTTGTTCATTTGCCTTCTGTGAAAGTCTCACATGGCCATATAACAGTATGTAGTATTGCATTAAAGGACCACTATAGTGCCAGGAAAACATACTCGTTTTCCTGGCACTATAGTGCCCTGAGGGTGCCCCCACCCTCAGGGTCCCCCTCCTGCCCGGCTCTGGAAGGGGGAAAGGGGTAAAAACTTAACTTTTTCCAGCACTGGGCGGGGAGCTCTCCTCCTCCGATCCTCCTCCTCTCCTCCCATGCGGCTGAATGCGCACGCGCGGCAAGAGCTGTGCGCGCATTTAGCCGGTCACATAGGAAAGCCTTATCAATGCTTTCCTATGGACGCTGGCGTGCTCTCACTGTGAAAATCACAGTGAGAAGCACGCAAGCGCCTCTAGCGGCTGTCAATGAGACAGCCGCTAGAGGAATTGGGGGAAGGCTTAACCCATTCATAAACATAGCAGATTCTCTGAAACTGCTATGTTTATAAAAAAATGGGTTAACCCTAGAAGGACCAGGCACCCAGACCACTTCATTAAGCTGAAGTGGTCTGGGTGCCTAGAGTGGTCCTTTAAGAGTTTGGTAAATGTAATTTTTTTAATAAAAGATATGCATACATTATATTTGATTTGCTAAAATTTTGCAAAATCATGAAACATAACTTTGTATTAAAGAACATAAGCAAAATTTATAAAGGGTATATGGCACACTAATACCAAAGTATATGTTTATTTATAATACAGTAATCACAGTAGCCACATTTTTCTAGTATAAATCAACATTGATATATTACAACCATACAAGTAAAAAAAAAAAAGAGTCATAAACAAGAGATTTATGTACGAGACTATGGATAGCTGTTATGGATAGTTATTTCCATGGAAAGGTAAACATAGAAAAATATTGGAGCTGCTAAAAAAAAGGAAAAAGTGCCAATTTTCATCTTGGAAATCATTTTAGTCTGTTTCCTACTATTGACAACACTCAGTTATCAAATATACCTATTTCCACTAGCTTTCTCTAATATAGGTGCCCAAAGCTCACAAGAAACAATATCATTCTCCCTGCAGAATACAGTTCTCACTCCAAAATATTGTGGGCTGAAAATAATGTGTATTAACATTAAATGTTAGATGACACAACATAATTTCTTAAAGGAACACTCCTGTCCATCCATACCTTCTTACCTCTAGTAGTGAAACCATTTTTTAACACTTTAACCGTTAATTGGAACTGAAGGTTGACTTCCTCTCTTCATGCTACTTGCAAATTCTGCCAGAGTAACAGAGATAAGCTTAGAGCAACTGCTGCTGCTTTGAGCCTATTACTAGCTATCTGTAGTGAGTAATGCTTCAGAAAAATAAGTGCTTTTCAGAAGCATCACTCTCTATCGGGAACCCTTGATAGACTGCATGTGGCTTATCAATGGCTGCATTTTGGCATTTTCGAGTATCCGTAGAAGAGGATGCTGGATGGGGGATGGAGGAACTCAGCTCAAATATGAAAGGGGCATATCCCCTGGGTGAAACTCACACAGCCTCCCTACACACTTCCTGCAAAAAAAAGACTATATTTAGCTTCACTTATCTTATAGTATGTTTCATTTAGAATTTGTGGTTCATCTTGTAGCCTTCTAAAGCCTGAAAAATCTCAATATGCCTGACTGATGTTCAATTAACAGAGCAGGAGATGAAAACTTCTAAAGTAAACACTATGTGCTGTTAGATCTGACTGAGAATTTAAAAAAAAATCACATTGGATGTGTGAATTGCAGCCAGGAGATGTGTGGCTATAGCTGCATAAACAGAAACAAAATTGCAGAAAATTGAGTAATACCATTTTGCATAAAGTGTTCTTTTAATTGTTTGAAAATGATTTCAAACAGTTAAAAACTTTCGATATAAATTGTAATTTCTTCAGCTTAAAGGGACACCATGGTCATCAATACTACTTTAATTTTGAACTCATTAACATGCTGTATTTTTTTGCACACTCAAATCATTTTAGTTATAACTAAATTATTATAACTAATTATAAATAAATGTTTTGCAGTATGCTGCATCATAGACCTGCCTCTTGGTCACACCCTCTTACCCCAGAAAAGGACTTCCTTATTAAACACATGCACACAGATCAGCCACAGACAGCACAGAATGATCTGATCAACAAAACAACCTGCATTTGAACGAGAGAACAACGAGGGAGGCATATAGAAAGGATATCACTATCTGTTTATAGTGTTTCTGACTGTTTGTAGCCAGGTTGTGTATACAAAGCCATTCAATCTGTGCTTTTGGGGCCAAGACTGTGAAAAAAACAAATGAATGAGGCCAAGGTGCATTAAAATTGCTTTGGTGCCAGTATCCCTCTAACGTTAGCTCAATTTCACATTAGTTTTTACTGTATGAATGTGTTCTACACAGAGAGATACATTAAAAAAATAAAGGTAGCGCTGACATTACGGAGACTGCAGAAATAATATATATACAACTTAACCATCGCATTCAATTATAGTGGTTCTGTTTTTAAGAGTATCTCTTTAACTGGTCTCTTTGACTAGAGCACACACACAAATTTGGCATTCATATATACTTGTATCCTATATGTCTTCAATTCCTTCTGACAATATGTGGATATAGTTAAAACAGATATTGTAATTTAAATGTGAGAGTTTGAGTCAAACTAGCATAGACAAGAACATATCATGGTATGTATGTTATATTATGCTATATTAACCTTTCCCTCAATATTATAAAATCTATGCTTTAAGTGGCTTGTCTGTTTCTTTGTACAAAGACAACTCTTAATCATGAAATCTTTTAGGCTCTTTTTAGTTATTTTCAGATATTGTATTCATACGAAATATTATATATTTATGAGTTGACTCTGTACAAAAAATCATAATATGATATTTGAACATATATCTTGAGAAAATATGAAAATAACTGTCAAATTACATATATAGGTGTGTGCAAGTGTCTGTATGTAAAGGAATATGTGTGTATGTGTGAGTGTGTGTGTGTGTGTGTGTGTTTATGTGTGCACACATATTAATGATGTATATAAAATGGGATAATATTTTTGTCAAAAACTGAGTGATTTATGGATGACCTTATTTTTACCTAACACATGCACAACTTATATATCTATTTTATGTCTAGATTCATTATTTAAATATGTTTTAATGATTTTTTTTCTGCAACAATCTGAATGTCAAAGATTACCAGAGCTTATTTCACACACAAACACACTATCTCTTATTCAAAGTTACTTTCTGCTTACTGTAGCAAGAGGACACGCTTCTCTGGCAGTACACATGAATGCCTGTCCCTTGAAAATGCTGACATATTGGGGGAGTTGTAAAGGTGAGTGAGACACAGTCAATTGTGGCCGCTACCAAAGAGAGTGACTTCAATTATTAATCGACATCCCAAACCATGTGTGTGCCAGTGCTGTACTATGTTTGATGGATGTTGTGATTCACCTCACTCCATATTAGATATTTTATTGCACACTGTGACATAACACTGTACAATATAGGATTAAAAACACAATCTACCTATTGACATAACAGACATATAGATAGACATACGTTATGATAGACATCTGTTATAACTTTGATTATTAAAGTCTAATAACATGGGTAGATCACACTGTGCAATATAGGATTAAAACACAATTTACCTATTGACATAACAGACATATATATATATATATATATATATATATATAGATAGATAGATAGATAGATAGATAGATAGATGTTAAGATAGAGATATGTTGTGACTTTGATTATTATAGTCGAATACAATGCATCCACACTTTGAAACTCTGGAAGATGTTCTGCTGTCATTTATACAGTGCCCCATTTTGTTACTTTTTGATTTAATAAACAATAATGCATGTTTTGATATTATAAAGGAAAACCTAAAGTTAATCATGCTATTAAACTTTACTGAATAACTGTTTATAACTAATCTTGGACTCTAATCTGCAGGCACCTATTACATCCCTTAACTGATATTTTGCCCCCTGCATGTAGTGTTTATTATATGTTATGTGGTATGTTAACAGAAACCTAATGTCTAACACAATAGTGTAAAGCTTTCTGGCTTTAGAAGCTTATTGTTAAAATGTCATATAAACTTGTGGATTTGAGTGTACTACAAATAGAAAAGCAGGTGACTAACCACCTTATTATATCACTGTTTATTCTGTATTGACACAAGGCAATTACACAGTATGCAGTTATTATATTTTAGAAAAAAAAGTTTGGTTAAAAAAAATATTAAAGTTTTAGAAGAAAAATTAAAGAATGCATTTGGGATCTTTTGCCAAACAGTGCATTGCAGTTACTATACAAATCATGGATGTTTTTAATTTTAACTAGGTGTTTGGGATTATAATGAAAGTTGCTGTCATCAGTTTAGCATAATGTACTGTTCGGAGGGTAATACCAACAGTCACTTATTAAAATTATAATATGCTGTGGTTTTTATAATAAGCCTCTATGACCAGTATAAATGCAGCAGGACCCCAGGTCAATGGATTTTACAGATTTAACAATTTGGATATTTAGTTTTCATTTATGATTAGCAACCTAAATGCTCACCAAAAAGTTTCATCCAGTCCAGGCTTATATTGTCAGAAAATTATAAATTTACTACAAACATGGGCACCTATCTGAAAAAGTCGAATTGCAGTTATCTCCCTATTTTACTTTGTGTACTACTGTACAGAACAAAATAAAACATTCTTTTTCATCTGTTCTCGACTGCTGCTTTTTATGTCACTAAGGACACTGATAGGGTTCAGTTGCATCCGAACAATTTTTATTCTCTCTGACAAATAGCTTAAGTCTGTCTGGTCCATTAAGCTTTGGAGCACTGTGCCCAGGATGGATAGCAGGTATAGAAGCTACGAGATCAGGATCCATATCATTTGTGTCAAACTTGTGTTTTTAGAAGGTACAGCAAAGACCGGCTCTGTGTGAACATTTACAAAAATAGGTATTTTGAATTGATTATGTAATATTGCCGATTGACGTGTCATGGACATTTCTCCTTGAAAGCTTTAAAAATTCTTTGTATAACATAAACCCACTTGCCAAAGTTATTTTAAATAATTGTAATCATTGTTATAAATTATTTTAAATTAATACTTTGTTTTAGTGCTATTAGTGCAATTAACCCAACACAAAACACTGCAGCAAAATATATTTTTTCGGACGCAATTAGTGTTCTTAGAGCAATGTGCAAATTTCAGACTTTTTGGATGACTCTGCTGTACACATTCACACAAAAAGAAAAGGCGGGTGTCCTTGCAATAAATGTACCAATCCAGAGATAATGCGTCTTTAGGCGCTAAACTGTAAGCTGTGATAGGCCGGCAGCAGAGAGATAGAATTCAGGCAAAAATAGCCGATATTGCCATTTTGGCCACTGACTCACAATTTCATGATTTTAACAAAACAGAGCAGCTCTTGTGGGTTATTTAAAAGCAAAAAGGGGTAATTGTACTTTAAAAGACAGCTTTAATGTTGCTCAACTACAACCTCCATGAGTCTCAGCCAGCCACCAGCAGCTGCTGTTATAAGTCAAGTGCCACAGTACAGTAATAAGGACAATCACTGACTATTCACCTTAGAGGTAAAACGTCATGACAATCCTACTCTAACACTGCAGCTCCTATCATCCAGTTTTGTGCAACAAACGCAAGATTTCATTCCAATTAAAAAGGACCCAGTAATGGATTCTGTGTATAATTATTTCATTCTCTTCCATAAAGTGTGCGAGGATACAGGAAATTCTTCAATTGGTTTAGAAGTGAGGTTCAGCTGACTGTTGAAATAAAAGTCTCATTATCCTCAGCCAGTTCAGGTCAGCATGTGATACAAGCAGAAGGCAGCTTAGTTTGCAGAGCCTGCAGTCTCAGACCAAGTTCGTATTAACACCATGAGTGCCAGGAGGCTTGACACATGTCCCTTTAGCACAGCAAGAGATCCACTGTGTGCTGACGTCAATTCCCATTTACTTTATAACAGGACAGATCGAGGCTCAAGGCCAATACTGATCATATAATACCGTCTACATAGAATATAGCTCCCATCATCCTAAACTGTGCTGTGCTTGGGCTGCATAGGGGGCAAAAGGCGCCACTAACTCCTTGTCCTGCAATTTCAATGTTTGTTAGGAAGCTGAGGTCTGGCTTATTGACCCACTGTGTAGGGGTGATGAGAAATGTAGTCAATCATTCACAGTGCTTAGACCTCACAACAATACCAGACACTGCTTCCTGCTGCCAGGGATGGTGGGGGCAAAGGAGGTTCAGGGGGAATCCCCCATTCCACCCCCCCTGGAAAAATTCAAAGAGAGAAAACTAGGAGTGAATGCGGATGCCAATGTCACCAAGTCACGTGAGTGCAGTGCTCCAGCCGGGTGTACACAATAATGGAAACCCTTGTTATTTAATGAAGTGCCAGCAATCTACCCAAAAAAAGCACAAACGTCAAATTTTTGGTAAATCTGCAAACAGACCCACGACTGTATAAACACTGTATTAAAGCACCAGAGATGAGGCAAATCGTTTTCTTTAAAATTATCGAAATAACAGCTAGGCGGGAGGGATACATAATAAACACAACTTCTAGTATCTGTCACTAGACAACGAGAGCAAACAAATATTATCAGAAAGACAATCTATTAGACATCTATTAAATATAACTTCACAGCCTTCACAGAAGTATAACACACATCAACTGTATAAATAAATCCCCTTTAATTTTATATTCAGCCCTGCAATCAATACAGCGCTAAGGGGAAATGTATTGTCAACTAATCGAAAACACTGTCCAAAGAGAAATTATCTACAAAATGACTAAATACTATGGCTTTATATTAAAAACATATATATTTACATAACACATGGTAGTTAATGAGAAAGTGTTTATGGCTACCAGCCACAGAATATCATGAAAAATATATAAAATAAGAGAATTAAGATCAGATCATTCGGCAACGAATCAAGAGCCATTGTTACTGGTGAATGGAATTACCAGGGGCGAGAGGTACTTAAGGAACCTCTTTCCAGAACCCTTTGCTGCATGTAATGCACAGTGATTAGTTCCTCTCTCTTCTCGCACAGAGAAGACAGAACATCTCAGAAGTCCGCTTTTCAACCATTCATTTCAAACTCACACCTTGAAATGCACTTTTAAAAAAACAGCACATGGAACCGATCCTTAAAATCAGGGGGTGTCGGACTGAAGAACCCTAGATATTTGTAGACCCGAAAGTCAGTGGTTGGCAAAGGATTATGGGAATTGCAGTCAACATGTATCAACACCCGGTGCTTAACGTAACCAGTCTGTTAAAAAGAACAGTCGCTGCATTTAGCAAAGATGGGAGTTATGGGATGGACAGAGAAGGTAATGGATTTCTGGGGGTCCGTACCTGGGTTACGCAATAAATTGATTAATGGGGGTCCATACCTGGGTTACTCAATAAATGGATTTATGGGGGTTTGTACCCAGGTTATTTAATGAATGGATTTATGGGGGTTTGTACATGGGTTACTCAATAAATGGAATTATGGGGGTCCATACCCGGGTTACTCAATGAAGGATTTATGGGGGTTTGTACCCAGGTTACTCAATTAATGGATTAATTGCAGTCCATACCCGGGTTACTCAATGAATGGATTAATGGGGTTTGAACCCAGGCTACTCAATAAATGGATTAATGGGAGTCCATACCCAGGTTACCCAATGAATGGATTTATGGGGGTTTGTTCCAGAGTTACTCAATTAATTGATTTATGGGGGTCCATACCCAGGATACTCAATGAATGAATTTATTGGAGTTTGTACCCAGGTTACTCAATGTTTGTACCCAGGTTAGTCAATTACTCAATGAATGGATTTATGGGGGTTTGTACCCAGGTTACTCAATGAATGAATGTATGGGGGTTTGTACCCAGTTTACTCAAAAAATGAATTTATGGGGGTCTGTTATATAATAGGGATTCATAGGGGGTTACTCACTTCCAATAATGATGATAAAAAATAAATCTGGTTTTGCACCACTAAGGTTTGCGCCTTTGCCCTCTCTTTGAATTTATTTAAGTTCATTAAATGCTACGGATTTCATTTTTTTTTAAATAAATTTTTTTTTAAAATCCTTCTGTGATTATGTGGCTCTTTTATCCCATGAAGCATCCACCACTATTTCAAAATAAGGAAATTAAACTCCTTCAAGTAGTTTCATTTACATACACGGGAAAACAACATATACATAGCTTATATAGAAATAATGATTTAAAGGTCTGTAAAAAATAAACATAAACAAAATAAAGTATTGAGGATAATTTGAAAATTACAAAGCACTGAAAAAATGCTTATAACTATTGTACTCAAACTAAGGTTATTGTAAGACAGAAAAATAAGCATATTATAAAGTATGTGAAATTGCCCATTCTTATAGCGCAATCACTCAGTGTTATGTTCTGGTTACTGAAAAAAGAAAAAAAAACTGTTCTGGTTACAGTTGCACATTCACAGTGCATTGGATTTTCATTGTCTTCAGCAATATTTTTCAATTTATTAAATATCATTTTAGATTATTTTATTACATTTTCTACAGTTTTATTTCACATTTTAGATTGTCTCAAAATCTAGTAATAATTTGATTTTCAAATTACTGTATGAGGAAGAGAGGAATGCAGTTTCACAGAAAACGCGGTCTTCTTTTCACATTTTAGCTACTTCAAACCGGAGTGAACTAATAACAAAAGTGTTATTCGCTCAACAATCAATTGCAGTAAAAATTAAACTGAAAAATTGAGGCTAAAATATCTGAGTTAAAACAATTATAATTCTATCTGTTTTTTTATTTTTTATTTATTTGGTTGTCAAGTTAAATATAATTTTCCAAATGATAAACTATTATTCCTCAGTATAAGCGTGTCCTATCATCTTACTCTCTTATCGTTATGTCAGTGATTGTTTGAAGCAACATTTATTTAATATTATCAGAGCTCCTGCCGTCCATAATATTCTATGTTACGCACTTGGGACTAATAATATATTTATAAATGAATGCCATTCCTATTATCATGAGGAAGTATCTAGTGGATCAGATCAAGATTGCACTGACCAGATGTGGGTTCTTGAAGAATAGACTTACAATCTGTCCTTATTTTAGCAGAACAGTCCCTATTACAGGGTCATGGCTGCCATCCTGAGTTTGTTCCCTTGTGTACACTTTTGGGGATACCAGAGAACTGTCCCCAGAAAGCATAGCACAAATGAATCATTAAATGTGCTTGCACTATGCTGAAGGCACTAGAACCATGCAGAGAGTGATGTAAAAGCACTCTTTGCATGGCCTGCCCTTACTTGGTTGAGCTGCATAATTAGCATTCATGTCAGTCTGGTTTGACTATTCTTCATACAGCTCTTCATCTTTATCAAGATGGTACCCCCTGTGGACAGCAACAGTGATGCTGTTTGTATCACTGATGCCCCCTCTTTCACCCTTCCAAAAGCATCAAACTTCACTGGATGATAACTTGGGGGGGGTATGGAAACACCCACAGCGAACATCTATGTGGGTAGGAGAACTCTAAGCCCCGATTGGGATGAGCAAAGTCCAACAGAGAGCATATTCTTTAACTATATTAACAATATATTAGGGCTCAAAATTGCAAGTCCTATGCTATTAACTGTGCCTAAATGTTACATGCCATCGCAAGCCCGGAGGATCCATGGAACACTAACCAGGGATGAATTTATACTCATCGAAACTAAATTTTTACAGTGTGTAAAGTGGAATATATTATTCCTCTTGAAAACTTGCCAATGAAAATATATCAGTAGTCAAGTAAATAAGCAGCTCTTTGTATAGAAAATATTGATTTATTGTGTATCTACATCTCTGCATTGTTATTTATTTCCATTAATCTATTACTAACCATCTATAGGTTTCTTCTCTGCTCCAGTCCTCCCGCCCCACCACCTGCTCCCTAGATCCAATTCCCTCGCATCTCATCCGTACTCTGTCTTCTTCTCTTCCTCCACCTCTCACTAAAATTCTCAATCTCTCTCTCTCCTCTGGTATATTTCCATTGCCCTTCAAACATGCAACTGTAACCCCAATTCTAAAGAAGCCCAATCTTGACCCTAACTTCCCATCCAACCATCATCCTATCTCGCTACTGCCTTTTGCATCCAAGATCCTTGAAAAAATTGTGTATGCGAGATTTACAGACTTCCTCGAGTCCAACTCTCTGCAAGACCCGCTTCAGTCTGGTTTCCACGCTAAGCACTCTGTGGAAACGGCACTGACCAAAGTATCCAATGATCTACTCGCTGCAAAATCTCATAGTCACTACATTATCCTAATTCTCCTTGACTTGTCTGCGGCTTTTGACACTGTTGATCATCAACAGCTTCTTCTCATCCTCCGCAACATCGGTCTATAAGATATTGCTCTCTCCTGGTGCTCCACCTACCTCTCCCAGCACTCTTTCAGTGTTTCTTTCTCTGGTTCTGCTTCTCCCCAACTTCTCTCTGTTGGTGTCCCCCAAGGTTCAGTCCTTGGTCCCCTATTGTTCTCCATCTATACTGCCTCCCTTGGTAAACTCATTAGCTCCTTTGGCTTCCAATATCATTTCTATGCAGATGACATGCAAATCTACCTGTCCTCTCCTGATCTCTCCCCGTCCCTCTTGACTAGTGTCTCTGACTGCCTCTCTGCTTGTTTCTAACTGGATGGCTGCCCACTTCCTTAAACTAAACTTGACCAAAACTGAAATTCTGGTCTTTCTTCCCTCAAGTGTTGTTACTCCTGTGTCTGTCTCCCTCCAAGTCAACGGTGCTACCATCAGCTCCACCACGCAGGCTCGCTGCCTAGGTGTTCTCTTTGACTCCGACCTCTCCTTCAAGCCTCATGTTCAATCTATCGCCAAATCCTGTCATTTCCATCTCAAAAACATTGCGCGCATCCGCCCCTACTTAACGCCAGATGCGACTAAGGTGTTGGTCCATTCCACTGTCCTTTCTCGCCTTGACTACTGTAATCCGCTTCTCAGTGGTCTTACGTGATCCCAACTTGTGCCGTTACAGTCCATAATGAATGCGGCGGCGAGGCTCATCTTCCTGTCCGCCTGCATCTTCCATGCCTCACCCTTCTGTCAGTCCCTACATTGGCTTCATATAAAATATAGAGCTCAATTTAAAATTCTGGTTCTTGCTTTCAAATCTCTACATAATGCTGCTCCCACCTATCTATCCTCCCTTATGCACAAGTATGTCCTGTCTAGGCCCTTAAGATCTGCTGAAGACTTACGTATATCTTCTGTCCGTACTCGCACCTCTGATGCCCGCCTTCAAGATTTCCCGAGGGCTGCACCATTCCTGTGGAACTCGCTTCCCTCCTCCGTTAGATGCTCACCCAGTCTCCACTCCTTCAAAAAATCGTTAAAAACCCACTTCTTCATAAAAGCGTATCAATTAAACTGTTAATAGCTCCTGTCTGATTCCTCTTCTGCAACTGTCACTAGTCTAATACTATCCTTACCTTTTCGTGTCATTTTACCCCACTCCCTCTAGCATGTAAGCTCATTGAGCAGGGCCCTCAACCCCTCTGTTCCGGTGTGTCCAACTTGTCTGGTTACAACTACATGTCTGTTCGTCCACCCATTGTAAAGCGCTGCGGAATTTGACTGCACTCTATAAATATCATAATAATAACAATAATAATAATAATAATAGGGAGAATTCTATTTTATGATATCAAAAAAGAACCCATCCTCTAAATGCAAAGAAATCATAACATTTTCTCAATTTGAAATTTACAAACCAACTTATAATGATAAAAGTAGGAAATTAAACACAATTTTATCTTGGCACATAACAACTGGCATCCTGTGTTTACGTACTTATCTTTACCAATTTATCTTCCTAAAGGAAAAAGTTAAATATGTACATTTTAAAATCTAAAATAAAATGCAGTTGTAAAGCTGTCAAATAGACATCTATAAAGTCATTATTTCTAAAAAAAAAAAAAAAAAAAATGTTAAACAACAAAAAAGTTAGCTTACTGCAGTAGTTATGTCTTTGATGTTCTGTTGTGAAGTGGTAATTAAAATATAAATTGTTTATCACAGTGAAAGGAATATAGAGTTTATGTTTGGGCAAGTTTTTGTTTCCCAGAAGGTACTATGTCTCCTGAGGATCACTCAAAAATGATTGTTTTTTTTTCCTGCTCTGCATGTTTCTTATCTTTTTTTCCTTCAGAGAATAATACATACAATTAAAACAATAGATACATTTGGGAAATAGTGATATTACAGATGATCATCATTCCAAATGTGAAATTTCAGCTGCAATTATCAGATACAATGAAAGTTAAAACAAATTAGCACCATCTCAAAAAATGTAATTTTTGTTAATATTGTTCATGTTATTAAGGGTATTAATAAAATGTTATTTGTTATGAGACTACATTAAAATTAGAGGTGTATAATGACTAAATTGCACATGCATACACAAAATATAATTAGTACTCATTGGTAATGCGGGAAGGATATATTTTGTTATTCACAAATGTCCCATAAAGAATACAGCTTTTGAAGAGAGAAATTACTTAAATATCTTTCAGACATAAATGAACATTTGCTATATATACAGAAGAGCAACATCAATGTGCATGGACTAGATATGTTAAATTAATTTTATAAATCATCATAACAATTATATGGTTTTCTATCAGGAGTTATTTCCTGGTAATATTGTCCTTCCCGAGGTTGTCTAAATCACATTAATCCCCACATCACATGAGAACTGCTGTTTATTGATTATCGACTATTGACTAGAAGATCATATTATTAAAAGTGTCATTGCTTCAGACATAAGTATGTCATGGAGATTATATAGAACTATTGGTAAATATAGCCTTGAGGAACATTGCATTTCATTCACATTAATCCCAGGGTGTTATATATCCTGTGCTGGAATAAAATATTCTATAGTATTAAAGACATTTCCTCTCTCCCTCATCCCATATATGCTATTGAATGTTTTTTTTTTCTTGTGATGAATGCAGTGAAGCAAAATATTAAAAATGTTTGCACTTTCTGAGTGATTGCGGTTAGAGCATTTCACTATTCTGTTCTCGCACTTGCATGCTTGGAGCTATTTTTTTCCAAGATCCCTGATAAAACACTGTGTGCTTATAATTAAAAGAATATTCCAAGCACTATAATCACTACAACCCTCTGTAATTGTTATGGTGCCAGCAGTGCCCTGTCGTTCTCCCATAGTAATCTGTCAAACCATTTAATAATGGTTTGACAAGTTACCTAGTTTCCCCAGAGTGATTGTAGTGATTGTGGCTGTACTGTCTGCTTCCAGGCTCTCCTACAAGGACAATGCAGTTATCTCTACTTAGCTAAACATGGCATGCAGGGACACTCTTATTGGCTGAAAGCATAGGCTGAGTGCTCTCTCAGCCAATGAGCATGGCTCTGTATAAGGCCTTACTAAGCTCAAGAAAAGTATCCAGCTTTTCCTGTAGATGTGGTGGGGGTATACAGGGAACCCAGGTAATTTTTTTAACCATTTTTAAATTGTCTGACAAGTTATTCTGGGAGGGATTTAGGATACCCCTGGCACCATAGCCACTATACTTGACTGTAGTTGTTATGGTGCTCGCAGTGTTTCTTTAAGGGATATTTAAAATGTGCATCATATATCAAATTGTACCAGTGGATCCCAACATTTGATACTAATGTATCTATGAGAAAAATAACAAAAACTAAAAAAAAAGCAACAAAAAAATACAACTTTTACTTGGGTATTAGAAAATCTTCACGAGTAAGGTGCCACTTGAATTCATATTTAAGCTGAGCAGTTATTATACATAGATGCATATTTACCAATGGATGCTTAATTTTCTAGAGTTGTGCCATAAAAAAGCAGAAGTAATGTTTCAGGTAATACTTCTATGAGAAATGCTGGAAGGATCTGAGCACTTGGGCAATAAAGCAAATTCTGTTTTGCTGCATCCCTTAAAAATGAAATAGTGTTTGCTGAAAGTGAAATGTGTAGGTCACTTTCAGCAGAAAACCAGTACAGCTCAAATACAACTCTTACGTTTAACATGGAGCCATGTCTAAGTGTGCAACATGACAGATGGAGTACTTAACATATTCGTAATCACAAGTATCATCTAAGACAGTGTTCCTCAACCCTCTCCTCAAGGTACAACTAACAGTCCAGAATTTAGGGATTACCCGGGTGTGTCTAAGGTGGATAGAAACAGAAAAAAAAAACACCTTAGAGTCTAAAGTGTTTTTTTTTTAGTTTTTTTTTAACACCTTAGACACAACCGAGTAATCCCTAAATTCCAGACTGTTAGATGTGCCTTGAGGAGAGGGTTGAGGAGCACTGATCTAAGAAATGGATCCTCAAAGTCAATGTAGACTTGCTCCATCATTTTAGATATATGAACAAGATAACACAATGTTATTTGTGCCTCTTCCTAATATCAGTCCAAAAATATCCAGCTATTTATGGAGGTGTACAGTGCCACTTAAGTATTTTATCCTTTCCTACCAACATTAAAAAATAAGATGAAATGGGGACAGTTTTGAAAACTGTATTTAATAGAACATGTCAAAAAAATAACAATGTACCGGTAGATGGATGGATATTAATCACTTTATAAATCTGAACATCTAACAATGCATTTGTATTTATTTTTTCACATAAATTTAAGCAACTCTATTGTTTAATATTAAGATAATGAAACTCTTGAGTTATGTTTAATGTAGAAAAAAAAACTAATTTCAAGCCATGTAAGAATATATGGCATGGAAAATTGCAAGTGAATTAACTAATTAAAAAGCAGATGAAATGCTCCATGCAGGCAATATACAATTTAGTCTCAGCAGCTGTGGCATTTGTAGTTAACATCGTAAGTTTATTTACAAATTCCTATCTGAAAGCCACAAGATATTTTCTTATTTTATTCCTAAACTAATACAGTTTTCATAACTGCTTTTTAAATGAAACTATTTAGTTATGCTCTCTGTGTGCGAACATTTTTATTGACATAGAAGAAAAAGTATAAATCAAGATTTTATGTTGATTTTAATTTACATTTCTACTGTTTGAGATATTCGCAGAGTGAATATTGCCAACTTCAAACTGTAGCACTCAGGGGGAGCAAATTAGTTGCTAATTATTCACTAATCTGACACAGATGGGAAAGGTCTATATGAGTTATGAAAAACCTCCAGGCTTAAGATACAGAAAAGTCCTTATTTAGTGAATGTTGCATTTTTAAAGGCACATTTAAAGCTAAAAGAGAATTTTTGTCTTGATATTTTTGTAGTAGGTTTTAGTCATGTGCATAAGTCCCTTTCAGCTCTTTTAACGATTCAAATGGCTGTTAATTTGCACAAGAATTGAGTCCCAAATGGATCGGTTTGTTCATCCATCAATTACCAGTTATTTGTTTTACTTAGTGCAATTGGAAGTAATTTCTGCACAGGTCTAGTAGTTATTATATTATTTGATTTTAGTAATATGGAACTTTACACTTTACACTTTCAAGTCAAGGTCTGTGGGATGAGAGGTGAATATAACATGCAGTGTTTCCTTGGATCATGTATTAGCCAGTAAAAAGATCCTGACTTTGTCTTGTCCTTTTAGTCAAAAAGGGCAGTTTGCATCTCTTATCTCATTCATCGGGAAAAATATTCAAATAATTGTTTATCCCTCATATGGCTGCTAAGTAAATAGCTGCAATGTATGAGACATTCTGCATAGGTCATCAAAAGGTCAAGTGATGAATGTGATGATAAATGGACCAGACAAGGTTTGGATGAAAACACTAGTACACAAATAGCTTTATAAATTTAGCACATGTGTGACACTGGTCATATCTGGCCAATTTTATGTTACCCGTACAGACTAGTCAATAAACTTGTCTATGCACAACACTACATTCCTATATTTTGTTGTTTCCATAGTGTTATGCCTAAATATTCACTTTGTCTAAATGACAATGCTTTAAATTGTCAAACTCAACAAATGTTATTGCTACAAAGTATATAACAGGACATATATATATATATATATATATATATAATGTCAATTCAAAATAGCTGCTCACTGGTCTGTAAATTTTAATTCTTTATTAAATCAAGTAAAAATAGTGATCAAAGTTTCAGTCCCCGCTCAGGATTTTCTTCAGGGTCAAATAACAGGACCTGTCCTATATATACATATATACATATACTATTATTGCATTCATAAACCTCCATGTAATACAGAATGGGTTATTCATTAAGTTGATAATTCAAGGTGAATTTTAAATTTAAGACCAAAATAGCTGAACTGAAAACAAATGACAGCTATGCTTCAAATTCAACTTTGGCCTTGAATTTGAAATTCACACACTGCACACATTGAATTCACATTAAATTCCCACCTTAGTGAGTAGCCCTGGCAGTTATTATTTTTTACCATACTACATGCAAATATGATCCCACACTCTTATGTGACTTATGTGAATAACATGTCTTTCCATCTTGTACGAAAGGAAGCGGTAACAAGAATTACTCACTTCCAGAACAATTTTTAATTGATGCTTGGCATTTTCAGTTACACCTAAAAAATTGCTTCTTACTTTTATCAAAACTGTTATGAATTGACTAAAATGATTGCATGGAATTACGTTCCTGTAGCTGTAGGCAAAGCTGAAACAATTTTAATCTTTAATGTGAATTTGCCGTGAGCACTTTAGGTTATACAATCAAATTAGATAAACAAATATGATTTATTTGTGTTACCTATTTCTTTCGTGAAATAATATATTTTGCTGTAAATAAAATATCAATCACTGTCATCTTGCATATGTGCATAATACAATAGATCCAATATTAATTTCCAATACTATTAAAAGAGTAGGATTTTTGTTCTTAGATGCCAACTTTTCTGGTATATTCCTGCAAAAACATAAAATTTGCAAAAACAGTTGGCAAAACATTAGAAATTAAAAGCTCAGAGTCACAGTGCACACTTCTCTTCCAAGTACAGTCACAAGGGACAATTTTTTCAGCTGCAAACTGAAAATTGTCTTCCGGAAAAAAAAAAATCATATTCCACCAACTTGATTGAGGTTTCATCATAAATAAAAGAAATCTTTGGAGATAGCTAAGGGTCAGAGATTATTTTCTCTGCAGGGGCAAGTATTAAATGGTTTCCTCATCAATGTGGAGTTCCCTAGGAAATATTAACAAAATGAATTTTTAGCCTGACATTTCACATTATATACAGCATTTATTGCAATTGCTAATCATTTCAAAAGGAATCTTGTTCATCTCGAAATCTTAAAGTAGAGAATTGTTTTAGAGAATGCAATAAATAGATCAATGTGCAAATTATATAGTAATTCAAATGCAAATATAGGAATAAAAAGATAAAAGACTTTGGGATTAAAACCCCCAATTCATATCTCAATTCTTGTTTACTTTTTTTTCCAAATGGTTGTATGTCATAAAAGGCAGAAAGCTTTTTATGCTTTAAACTTTCATACAAAATAATTTGAAAAAGAAATACAATATATATATATATATATATATATATATAATTTATTTTTTTCCTAAGAATTTATACTATTATTATTATTATTTTTATCATTATGGTATTTATATAGCGCCATCAAATTCCACAGTGCTTTACAATGGGTGGACGAACAGACATGTAGTTATAACCAGACAAGTTGGACACACGGGAACAGAGGGGTTGAAGGCCCTGCTCAATGAGCTTACATGCTAGAGGGAGTGGGGTAAAATGACACAAAAAGGTAAGGATAGTATTAGACTAATGACAGTTGCGGAAGAGGAATCAGACAGGAGCTATTAACAGTTTAATTGATGCGCTTTTATGAAGAAGTGGGTTTTTAACGATTTTTTGAAGGAGTGGAGACTGGGTGAGCATCTAACGGAGGAGGGAGGTGAGTTCCACAGGAACGGTGCAGCCCTCGAGAAATCTTGAAGGCGAGCATCAGAGGTGGGAGTACGAACAGAAGATAGACGTAAGTCTTCAGAAGATCGTAAGGGCCTAGACGGGACATACTTGTGTATAAGGGAGGATAGAAAGGTGGGATTATGTAGAGATTTGAAAGCAATAACCAGAATTTTAAATTGAGCTCTATATTTTATAGGAAGCCAATGTAGGGACTGACAGAAGGGTGAGGCATGGGAGGTGCGGGCGGACAGGAAGATAAGCCTCGCTGCCGCATTTATTATGGACTGTAATGGTGCAAATTGGGAGCACGTAAGACCACTGAGAAGCGGATTACAGTAGTCAAGGCGAGAAAGGACAATGGAATGGACCAACATCTTAGTCGCATCTGGCGTTAAGTAGGGGCAGATGCGCGCAATGTTTTTGAGATGGAAATGACAGGATTTGGCGATAGATTGAACATGAGACTTGAAGGAGAGGTCGGAGTCAAAGAGAACACCTAGACAGTGAGCCTGCGTGGTGGAGCTGATGGTAACACCGTTGACAAGAGTAACAACACTTGAGGGAGGAAAGTTTCAGTTTTGGTCAAGTTTAGTTTAAGGAAGTGGGCAGCCATCCAGTTAGAAACAGCAACATTATTCACAGTGCTGTTGATTTAAAAAGGTAAGTGATCAGTATTTGATTATCATATTTATATACATTCAAATATGTTAGCACGCTGTTGTGCAATAAAATGTGACGTAAAAAGGTTTCACTAAGATCGTCATATTTATAGCTTTGAATAGACAAGGCCGCTTTTTGTTCTATCTTTCCTCTCTTTTTTGGTTATGAAAATGTTGAGTTTGCCATTGTGCAGTAATTAGCCACAGAGCGGCATGGCCAATGGCAAAGCACTTTGGAAGGTTATGATAACACAGAGCCCAGCTGAGCCATTAGCATTGAGCTCTGTATTCTTCAGCTCTGGTAATCACAGAGGTGGGTTATTCTATGTTCGGCTCTTTGTAGGGTTTCTATCAGGTGTTAAAGAAAGAAAATAAGACCTACAATTTTATGTTTGCCTTGTAGTTCTTACAAGATCATGGTGAGCTCATAGAGTGACCATACTATTGTGAGATCATGTCTGGTTTGTCTGTTGCAACAAACACCATGAAATCTAGCAAGGACCTCACCAGGGCACACTGACAGGTATCAACCTGAGGAGAGTCAACACAATGGCCTTGGATCATTGCACCTTTGAATCAAAGGACTTGGTCACAGCATAGCCATCTTAGCAACAATACAGAGACCTATAGCATTTATTGAATGAGGCTCTAAAAGTATATAGAGGAATGCTTAGAAGCATCTGGCCATTGGATTCAGTGACCATATGTGATGCTATTTATGCCAGAGCCAGAAATTCATCAATTTACAGATATCCAGCAAGCATTTATTAGACTTGACAATGTTTTGAGCAATTGGTTAAAAGAGTTCAGATAAAGTGCACCAAATCTTTAGCTTAACATCCCTGGAAATCTTGTAATAAAGAATGTTAACATTTACATTTTTCATATATATCCCCACCATAAAACCTATTTGCAATGAAAATTAAATTTCAAGTAAAATGTAAACAAGCTAAAACGACAAGGAACAGGTCAAAGAAACCCTCTCTTTATCTGCAGGCTTTGAAACTGTCTAGCACTCATTATCCCAGAACAAATGCTGAAATCTTGTTCTTTAGTTCAAAGGTACAAAATTGTTTTTAAAACCACTTTATCATCTCTTGACCAAAATGACCCTTTAGGATACATTCAGATACATTTGGTATCACAAGACTTATTTCCTACTCAGATTAAATTAAATCCCAACGATCATTCAGTGTCTCCTTTTCTAATGATACGTCCTTCCTTTGTCCTGTCTCTGTTGGAGTCCCCCAAGGCTCTGTACTTGGTCCCTTCTATTTTCTCTTTATAATGCCTCTCTTGGCAAACGTATTATCTCATTTGGATTCCAATACCACCTGTACGCTGATGACAACCAGATATACCTCTCCTCCCCGGACCTCCCCCCTGCCGTCCTACAACGTGTCACTGCTTACCTTTCTCAATCTCTCTAAAACTGAATTCCTTGTCTTTCCTCCTCCTAATACTGATCCCCCTCTTTCGGTCTCCCTTCAAGTGAGTGGTACCCACATCAGTCCATCAGTCCATCCTTGCAAGCACGCTGTCTTGGCATTATACTTGATTCTGGCCTCACATTTGAGCCTCACATCCAGTCTGTTACCAAGTCCTGTAGATTCCACCTTAAAAACATAGACCGCATCCGCCCCTTTCTTACACAAGATGCTACTAAGGAGCTTGTCCATGCTCTAGTAATCTCTTGCATGGATTACTCTCTCCTAATAGGTCTTACCACAAGTCATATTCCCCTGCTACAGTCTGTAATGAATGCTGCAGCTAGACTGATTTTCCTCTCCAGTCGTTCCTCTCACACCTCTCCCCTCTATAAGTCCTTACATTGGCTTCCTGTATTCTATAGGAGTCAATTCAATGCATTAATCCACACCTAAAAAGTACTGACCAATTCTAACCCCTCCTATATTTCTTCACTGATCCACAGGTATGCCCCTTCTCTGTCTCTCCGGTCTGCCTGTGACCTACTCCTGTCTGCTGCTCTCACCCATATGGCCAATATTCATGCTTGCAGGACTTCTCGCGGGGGGCTCTTTTGCTTTGGAATAGCCTGCCTACGACCATCAAGCTCTCCCCTAGTCTTCAGTCATTTAAAAAGTGCCTCAAAACCCATCTCTTTAGGAAAGATTATGGCCTCCCAGAGTAACCTCTACCTCACATACCTGTCATTTGCTCTCTCCTAAAGGACAGCACTCTATTCTCTCCTCCAGCTCTGTTTCACTCCAACTTGTTTAATTGCTACCTCCTGTCCTGTTGGGTTTTACGCCCCACCTCTTATAGACTGTAAGCTCGTTTGAGCAGGGTCCTCTTCAAACTATAGTTCCTGTTAGTTTTTGTAATTGTCTCATTTATTGTTAAATCTCCCCCTTTGATAATATTGTGAAGCACTTAATAATAATAAGTAGTATTCTATAGCATTAAAAACACATTTATATTTTATTACTTTTGAAACACAAGGAAATGCAGAAGTAATCTTTTTGTGATTATTTTGGACATATTTATTTTCTTTCTATATTTGTATTGACATATGCATATGTGCCAATACAAATATAGAAAAAAAACAATAGATAAGCACAAAAACTAAGATTATAATGAATTAGAAGAACATAAAACTATATGTGTAGTTCCTCTAAATGGTTAAGAATCTGGAGACTTATTTTCAGCTCTTGTCTTTTCTTATGTAGACCTAAAAGTGTTTTAGACATGTTGCTTGTCATGGTTTAGAAATGATGAGATATTGCATGTTTTTTTTGTAAAATCTTATAGTTTTTCTCTTTCTCTTGGGAACAAAGGAAAAAAAATGTCCAGTACAGAGGACACAAGTTAATGGGTTGGGTCTCAGGAGGTTAAATCCCATTGAGTGATGTTATTAATGATGATCCACGATAAAGGCCTTTATTCACTAACCCGTTAGTTACTGTTTAAAGGAACACTCCAAGCACCACAACCACAATGGCGTCGTGTAGCAGGTAGGGTGCCAGGAAAAGCCTATTCCCCTCTCCTTCTCATGTAGTTTGCCCAAAATTTTAGAATAATTTAACAAAATACCTTGGTCCCTCTAGCACCCGATCCACATCTAGTCCTATTTTGTCAGCCACTCCTGACTGATCCAGGACCATGCCTATTAACTGAAAGTACTTAGATGATGTCAATCAATTGATCAATCAATCTGTATTGCCCTGCATGGCCCTGCTTATCTCAGTAGAGCTAACCGGATTCTATGGCAAGGAGATTCTAGAGGCAAGGGCTGCAGAAGCAGGTGCCTGGTGGTATCCATATAAGTTGTCAAAGTGTTCTAATTGATTTAATAAATTTCACTTAGAAGGCACCTTGATCATAACCAATTAACTAATACACCAGGCAGAAGTTGTTATAGTTCGTATTTATTTATTTAAGATAAAGCTTAGCAGAATTATATATAATATGTAGTTCTTAATTATTCACAAAACATTTCCAAGTGTCCCTAATTACAGAATTAAAAAAAGTCTTTGAACTCATTTTAGGTCCTTTAAACTCCTTGGGAAAACTGGCATGTAACATGGTGCAGAATTCAGAATATCTAATATAGCATGTGCATTATCTTATGACATGACTTTGATACTCATATATATCTTTATATAATTTTAGGATATTAAAGTATTAGGCATTCCATTCAACAACTAATTAATGTACTAAATAAATTATTTTCTGACATTTTTGGGGGTCATTTTACCAGAACAGGCAAAGTGACCGGGTCAAAACAGCAAGGATTAATTGTTTTAAAGGAGACATAACCCAAATATCAGGATGAACAAAATGCTTTAATAATGCTAATTGTGGTTATCATAATCACCATCTTAATAAATATGACAGTCAAATATTAACCATCTTCCTTTACTGGACTATGAGCAATAAATAAATATAATTTAATAACGTCTGAAAAGTGTTCTATCTAGTCATTAATTCTTGACAAATAGAAAAGGGAAAAAAAAACAACAATTAATTATCATCCTATTATTAATGGGGGGTAGGTTCCTTAATACCCCCATTATATTGCCATATAATTGATGTGACCTTCATGAAACCAATATCCATTCTTGAGCTGTCACTAAGCAATTCCAATACTTCCTTGAAGGGTAGCTGTCACCTAAATGTATGTTTTAATATAATGACACTTTCATCAAGCTTGCATGGAAACTGTTTTCTTGGTAAATGAAGTACATGTAAATAAATTAGAAAAATCTTCCCCACCTTTAGTACAGGACAGCATCCTTCAGCAATACACATGTATTTTGGGTCAGACAGTGTTTGAAAAATGACAATTAGTTCCCATGGTCTTTCTGGTTTACTCCCTGCACAATACAGTGACATCATCAGACCAACTAACTGTCATATTTAAAGGTATATTATTGAAAGATCCTGTCATATACTAAAAGTCGGGACACATACTTCATATAACAAAACATGTATTTCCTTTCAATTCTTAATGAAAAGGGTCATTATGTTAAAAAAAATTTTTAATTAGTATAAATGGTTTTGTGAACTAAATATGCCACTGCACGTACTTGTTTAAAATGTAATTTCCAGTTATTTTGCTTGAATAAGTAGTTTTCAAAAATAATTCCTCTAAATATTTTTGTGTGTCCTTAATTAACTTTTTACTGGTTCACATTGGGATGTACCTTACTAGCCTGTCATTGGTTTACATTGGGGTGTCATTTACTCACTTTTCATTGGTTTACATTGGGGTGTCATTTACTCACAGACACAAATGACAAATGTACACATTATTTAATTTATGCTCGTCCTGATTGTGTGGCAGTACTCTCACTGGGATCTCCACCTCAGCATTTTGTCATTGCATTGTAACTGCCACTCTGTGTGTGATCTCTTATGTGAGCTGGAAGGATGATTCATCTATTTGAGCTTGGGTGCTTGTTTTCTTCCTTTTGGTTTTTTGGGTTTCTTTAACCCCTTAAGGACCAAACTTCTGGAATAAAAGGGAATCATGACATGTCACACATGTCATGTTCCTTAAGGGGTTAAATGGAGTTAGGGCAGATGCCATTTCCCAGTTCACTTCATATGCCTCACTGTCTTGTTTTTGTGGAAACAATGGGAGAGAGCCCAGTGTTAATCCTAATTATAAACACCTGTTTACCCATTTATTTTATATTATTATGATATTCTGGAATCTAGCACCTACTGTTCATGTTCTTTATGTTATCAGTCTGTTTGTAGTTTAACTTATTTTCCTTTTTCTAATACTTTAAATGGATTCTATAGTGTAAGGAATACATTGTTGCATCCCTTACACTATAGTTCCCTCTGCCCCTCCCCCTTGTGCCTCAGTGCTGAGTTGGCACTTTGCCTCCTCAGATGTCACTCAATGGGAGGGGCTATTGCACATGCACAGTGAGTGCCACAAGCAAACTAGGCCCCATAGAAAACCATTGCTTCAATGTTTTCCTATGGGGATTTAACCAACGCTTGATGTCCTCATAGTGTTCCTTTAACAATTCATTAAGTTAATTTAAATAGTTGTTCTTCTGTCAATATGAGCAGGCATAGCTTGTACACATTTCACAAGTTCATTGAAACAGCTACATTTTCGATCTTCTCTCTCTCTTCTCCCTGTCTCTCTCTTGCTATCTCTTTAGGTTCTACAACAAATGCTGGGTAAGTTTTCTGAATAAAGTAAAAGCCAATTAACTTCATCAATAATTAAAATAGCCTGACCTTAAATAATAAATTATACAATTTCCAACATATAGTTATTAAAATTGTTACCACACTCAGGTTTGATGTGCCTAGCACTGATTGATGCCCTTGCCTACACAGAAAAGGACAGAATATCTCAAATGTTGATTCTGCACCCAGCAGTGGTCCACAATGCACTTGGCAGGTTAGTGAAAAGCAATTTTTCAAACATCTCTTAGTGCCTGCTGAGAAAGGATGATTGAGGGTTATAAGGTTATGATGATGACCTCTATATTGCTCTCCCATTCAAGTCTAAACATGATTCAACAGAGCCTAAAATTGGTCTTCTCTGACTTGTCTGAATGCTGCAAGAATTGGGTCTGAGACCTGCTCTTCAATAAATAGCTCTGGGGAAAGGATACTAGCTTCAGTAATATATATGGACAGGTCACATAAAAAATATTTATTAAAAGATCTTAAAAAAAATACAAAGTCTGATAACATACAATTAAATGACCATTGTCTTGTGGTTTAGAACTGCATGTGTGTGTGAGAGCTAAGCAAACTACTTTGGCATTTCTTAAGAACAACACGTGAAAAAAGTATTAACCCTTATTATTGATACAAAAGTGAAACAATTGCTCGCACCAGGCCATCCTCGTGTATGTAATTTCTCTACCAATAACAGGCAAAAGTGATATAGATTGACTCTTTAAGAACAGAAAGTAGGTCAATATTAACATGTAGGTTTTATATAGGTTACAGCGCAAGGACCTCCCTATTTTCGCTGCTACCAATAACTGTAGCAATATGAAACAAATCATGTTAAGGCTACCTCCTTGTGAAATGTGTCATGAATGATACCTGCCTGCAAAGCTTGTGCATTACATAAAAGGCCCTCAGAGGTAGGTGGACACCATAACACTGGCTTCTGCAAGCTGCTCTTTGACTTCTATTAGCTTTTAGAATGGTTTAATTTATGATTTTACATTAATAAAACTGCTGCTAAATGTTGAAATGTATAGTCCATTATACTGGGCAAGATTTTCAACAAGTATAATTAGCACTCCAATTAAAAATAAAGTAATGATTATGGTATACCAAGAGGTTTAAACTAGAAAGAAGGTTAAAATCCTGTAGATTTCCAGAAAAAAACCAAGAAGTTTAAATGTATTGATTTTTTAAATTTGTTTTGCCTCTTTTAACCTTTTAAGGTCTTAGCTTCAAGGTAAAAGGCCAGCATGACAGAAAACTACCATCATGTGTCTTTAATGCTTTAAGAAAAATTAGGAGTCAATTTCAAGTTTCAGTATCTCTTTCAGGTACTTGTCAATGTTAAAGTTGACCTTGTGGGCTATGTTCAGAGGTTTGGAGGTTCGGCACCTCTAATTTCAGTGGGATGTGATAGCACTCACGTTAAAGCGGCACTGTCATCAACTGGGAACTTTGCAGAATTTGCAAAGACCACTGACAGTGGCAACACTGCTTGTGGCTGGGGGTAGCAGGTAAAGGTGAGTTCCGCTTACCTGTACCTGTTTCTTTGTTAGCACAGCCTTCTTCTTCCAGCAGGTCCATTTCATCTCCTGGTGCATGTGCAAGTGTACAGCAATAAATTATATGGAAGATATGGCAAGACCACCATAGTCCTCCATAGACAGAACCAATTCCCTGCAGCTCTCATTTGTGAAGGAAGGAAGGTTGACATTTTAAGATGGCATTAACATAGAAACATAGAAACATAGAATGTGACGGCAGATAAGAACCATTCGGCCCATCTAGTCTGCCCAATTTTCTAAAAACTTTCATTAGTCCCTAGCCTTATCTTATAGTTAGGATAGCCTTATGCCTATCCCATGCATGCTTAAACTCCTTTACTGTGTTAACCTCTACCACTTCAGCTGGAAGGCTATTCCATGCATCCACTACCCTCTCAGTAAAGTAATACTTCCTGATATTATTTTTTAAACCTTTGTCCCTCTAATTTAAGACTATGTCCTCTTGTTGTGGTAGTTTTTCTTCTTTTAAATATATAGTCTCCTCCTTTACTGTGTTGATTCCCTTTATATATTTAAATGTTTCTATCATATCCCCCCTGTCTCGTCTTTCCTCCAAGCTATACATGTTAAGATCCTTTAGCCTTTCCTGGTAAGTTTTATCCCGCAATCCATGAACCAGTTTAGTAGCCCTTCTCTGAACCCTCTCTAAGGTATCAATATCCTTCTGAAGATACGGTCTCCGGTACTGTGTACAATACTCCAAGTGAGGTCTCACCAGTGTTCTGTACAATGGCATGAGCACTTCCTTCTTTCTACTGCTAATACCTCTCCCTATACAACCAAGCATTCTGCTAGCATTTCCTGCTGCTCTATTACATTGTCTGCCTACCTTTAATTCATCAGAAATAATCACCCCTAAATCCCTTTCCTCATATGTTGAGGTTAGGACTCTATCAAATATTCTGTACTCTGCCCTTGGGTTTTTACGTCCAAGATGCATTATCTTGCACTTATCCACATTAAATGTCAGTTGCCACAACTCTGACCATTTTTCTCATTTACCTAAATCATTTGCCATTTGGCTTATCCCTCCTGGAACATTAACCCTGTTACGTATCTTAGTATCAGCAAAAAGACAAACCTTACCATCAAGACCTTCTGCAATATCACTAATAAAATATTAAAGAGAATGGGTCCAAGTACAGATCCCTGAGGTACCCCACTGGTGACAAGTCCAAGCTTTGAATATATTCCATTAACTACAATCCTCTGTTGCCTGTCACTCAGCCACTGCCTTACCCATTCAACAATATTGGAATCCAAACTTAAAGATTGCAGTTTATTGATAAGCCTTCTATGTGCAACAGTGTCAAAGCCTTACTGAAATCTAGGTAAGCAATGTCTACTGCACTACCCTGATCTATAATTTTAGTTACCCAATCAAAAAAATCAATAAGATTAGTTTGGCATGATCTCCCTGAAGTAAACCCATGTTGTCTCTGATCTTGAAATCCATGTGTTTTTAGATGTTTATCAATCCTATCCTTTAACATGGTTTCCATCACTTTCCCCACTACTGAAGTAAGGCCAGTGGCCTATAGTTGCCCGACTCCTCCCTATTACCTTTCTTGTAAATGGGCACAACATTCGCTAACTTCCAATCTTCTGGGACTACTCCTGTTAACAATGATTGGTTAAATAAATCTGTTAATGGTTTTGCTAGTACACCACTAAGCTCTTTTAATAGCTTTGGGTGTATTCCATCAGGTCCCATTGACTTATTTGTCTTGACTTTTGACAGTTGAAATAGAACCTCTTCCTCTGTAAACTCACGTGTAATAAATGACTCATTTATCCTTTTTCTCAAGAAGTGTCAGGCATAGGACAAATACATAATACTTTGTCTCAGTATATGAAAACACAGGCAAAATTTGTATTTCATAAATACTCTATATTCATTTTTAAGGGGGGTTGGTTGGTTGACAGTGCCCTTTTAATCATTTGTCATTTTAAATCTATAAGCTTGGAAGCACTAAATCGGGCTCATACTGACAGAAGAGAGCTTGGGTTATTAATTGACTCCTGAATGTCCCTGGTGTGAGCAGAGACAACCCTGCTAGAACCAAAACTGAAGCACATCCATGCAACCCTAAGAGATAAACGTCAAGCTGTATTAAAAACCCTCATTCTTTAACATGAAATTAAAGAGTGGCCAATCACTTTTACGCTTAGACAACTAAACACAAAAAGAGACAAAACAAACAAAAGAGCTGTTTTAGTTTTTGAGGAATTAGTTCACTAAATTAAGAATGATAGAATATCATTAAAGTGGTTACATTTTAGGGCAACAAAGAATTCCATTAATTCTATTTTTTCTAGAGCCTTGAGCTGTGGTTAGTTGACAAATGACTTGCAAACTGTAACTGCAAATTAAGGGCTTAATAAACACTTAACCTGCTTCATTAAAGGATCAATATAGGGTCAGGAACACAAATATGTGTTCCTGACCCTATAGTGTTAAAACCACCATTTAGCCCCCCTGGGCCTCTCATGCCTCCATAAATATAGCAAAATCTAACTGTATTCAAGCCTGAAGCTGTAACTCTGCATACTGTTAGACTCAGAAAACAAGCAGTCTGCTGACATCATCAGAAGTGGTGGCCTGATCCAATCACAATGCTTCCCCATAGGATTGACTGAGACTGACAAAGAGGCAGATCAAAGTTCAGTGTCTGCATTCAGAGGGAGGAGACACTGAATGTTTGTATGCATTTTAGGCAGCCATGACCCAGTAAGGATCTCTAACAGCTATCTAAGGAGTGGCCAGTGAAGTTATCGCTAGGCTGTAATGTAAACACTGCATTTTCTCTGAAAAGACAGTGTTTACAGCAAAAAGCCTGAAGGTAATGATTATACTTACCAGAACAAATTCAATAAGTTGTAGTTGTTCTGGTGACTATAGTGTCCCTTTAAACTGATGAAATAAACCCTGTACCTTTTAGCATGTTCTTTAATATGAGGATTTAATTTTTCTTACAATCTTATCTTCATTAACAAAGCTTCTGTGGTCATAAAAATTTCATCTTTACACATGAGCTTTATACATGTTATTTTTTGTCTATTTTTCACCCAATCTGAAATCCCACTGCTCTGGTAGAAGCAGATAGCATGTTCCATACACTAATGATTTTTTCTCAGAAACCTGTCAACTTTCTGAAAGCATAATATCATATTGATTTTTTAAAGTCTGCTCTGACTCACTTTTGGACATATGCAAATTCCAGTATATGACAGAATGCTGTCCTTTTCCAAAGGTTTGCTTTGTATTTCAGTACTTTGTATATGACTGGTACTTAAAGGCGCAGAGTACAACTGAAAACAATACATTATATTTTGCAAAATATATATATATATATATATATATATATATATATATATATATATAATTTTTATTTATTTAATTTATTTATTTATTTTTTTAACTTCCAACACTTTGATGTTCAGCAGATGTTGTGATGTGTTACAAACAACTCATTACATCTTATCTGGATAGTGGACAGGTCTGGAGATAAAAATGATGTCACTTTTAATTCATGGAACAAACTCGAAATTATTTTAGGATAGGTTTTGACATGGCCCTCTAATGATCTTATTAAAACCATCCACTTGTAAATGCATAGACAATGAACATAAAGGGATGCTTATGGTAAAAAAAAAGTATCTTAGGACATTCACACAAAGTCCAGTTCCTACTAAGGGGCATAAAGTTTAGCCAAAAAAACATTTCTCACTCTATTAATCGATTGCTGCCAGCTTGTACCATTGACAAGATGCACAATGGACTTGATCCTTGTGGTTAATGCAAAATTAATACGTTGCAATAGAAATAATATTAATCAGAGAAGGCAAATGTTCCATTATAATGCATTCCAAAAAATTGTACCATTTTAAAAAGGTGCTAGAATAAAAAGGGATAATACAAATCCAACTTAAATTTAAAGGGTCACTCCAGACCCCTAAACAACTTTAGCTTGCTGAAAAGCTTTATGTGTGAAGAGTGTGTCCTCTTTTTTCATATTGCAAATAGGGCAGATTTCAATAGAAATTGACACTTTTATAAATGAATCTGGTTACACCCCCTTGGCTTTCAAGCAGACAACAGGTAATACTACTTCCTGGATTTGTTAGCTCAATGCAACTGACCTCAAGATGCAGCAATTGCCCAGAACACCTGACTTACAAAGAATTCTCAGTGAGCTGTATTGGGAAGTCTGTGATTGGACAGTCAAAGAAATTCTGGGCTGGGTTAGAAGCGGAGAGCTTGCAAAGGCAGCAGATAAGAGAACTGCTGAAATTGCCAGCTTCCAGACCGCGTTCGAGGGCACGAAATCCAGACTGGAAACTACCGCAACCAACACTGACGCTAGGCTTACCTCACTGGAGAAGAAACTGGAAGCCCTGCAACATCAACAGCTCCACACCGCTGACAGAGTCGAGGCCATGGAGGATATGTGGAGACGCTACAATGTCAAAATCTGAGGCATGCCTGAAGCTGTGGGCCTGACCGATCTACCGCATTTCATCCGACGGCTTCTTCCAATGGTGTTACTGCCCAAATAGGACAAGTTGGTTAAGTTGCACGGCATGTTCCGCATACTGAAACCGTTGACCGCCATGACAACAGCTGCCTCTGACCATCATCCGGTTCCAGTCACTCCAGGATAAAGCACTCATTCTTGCAGCAGTCATGAACAAAACAGTCTACAATTCTTCCCAGACATCACCAGAAACTCTCTCTTGCCACTGAAACCCCTCTGTAATCCTTACACGCAGGAAGGATTCAATTCTGATGGGGAACCCCACGTTCACTCTCATTTGCTCACCAGGGGACTACCCATAGGGTGAAATCCTTTGAGGGGCTAGAGCCACTCCTAACCAAGCTGGGGCTGCTTCAGTCAACTGCCACTTCAGCACCAAGCCTTTCACACCTGGGCCCCATGAGGATTGTGTCATTTACACCACGCTCAGCCCGAGCTTCTGCCACAAATCAAACTGGGACCTGACCGGCTTACCAGAAGGTGCACCCTATGTTCACAAACTCTCCTGAGGACTCTACCTCTTACCCAGAGGTCCACTGTTGGACAACAAGTTTATTGCTCCTAGTCTTTTATCAAAAGATTTTCGTCAATGTTTTCTCTTTATCTTGCTTAAGTGCTACCGCATAGATGCTAACATACCAAGCATACGGCTCCAGGTTCTAGCCAACTAGGTACCTTCAGGGATATACTGCCTTACTGACACCCATAAAGCCCCTAGTCCTATACCACAGCTTGTAATAACCCCCCTCTTATCCTCTTATGCCAAAACATAAATGGGTATTATTCTTGTACTACTGTGTAGAAGGGGGATCATCTTCCTAAGGGCATTCACCCCCTCATGAATATATTGAATGTGCCTTAATCCTGCTCTCGAAGACCTCTAGTTATATATTCTGTTAGTTCTTACCTGTTTATAAAAAAACAAAACCCTCATTCTGCATGTCTGTTGAATGTGATGCACGATACCTGTATTTTGTACTCTACTTATAATTTGTCATCTAATGCTTACTGTTTTATTGCTTACATGCAGATTGAGCAAAAATAAATAATAAAAAAATAAGAGTTTTCCTCTTATCTGAAGCAATACCTGAGGAACAGAGAAAACCTCCAGAAAGCTTGTTTTTTTAAATATAATGTTAGTCCAATAATGAAGGTATCATACTGCATACTGTAGTATTCTGGTTATTTCAGTATCTTGTCTATTGGACTAATATAACTAATCTTAAGAAAGACCCTAAGTGGCCGAAACATTGATCAATTTTGTGTGATGTAATTTTCTACTGAAAAGACCTGTGAGTGCAACTTTCTTTCAAGTATATAGATAGGACTGAACCAAGGCACCGATTATCAGGAATAAAGAAGGGGTTAGTGCCAAGTAATTGTTAATATATATATATATGTATATATATATTATGCAAATTTGCTGAAATGTGTATGTATGTGTGTGTGTATGTGTGTATATATATATGCAATTGTATGTGTGTGTGTGTGTGTGTTTATATATATATGCAATTACCTTTTATATATATATATATATATATATATATATATATATATACACACACACACACACACACACACACTTCTGCAAATTTGAATATTGAATAAATATTCTCAGCATGCATCTAATTTTTATTCACATGCCTTGTACTGAATATACAATATAACTATAATGAAATCTGTTACAAAAAATATATATTTAGCAGTGGCGATGCAAGTTTTGACAGTGATGAGAAATTTCTCTGACATCGTAACTTGAATGACATACAAGAAATAGGGCAGTCAATGAAGGATCTGTGAAACAGATAACAAGCAGTAATACAAGTCCTTGGTATATAACTTTTTTCAGCTGTCAGAAAGGGTAATTATCATGTCCTTGAGTTTATAACTGTTAGGACAGGTCAAGACTATTTAAAGCTGTTAAACAGATTGAGGTTTATTGAGTAAATAGGTCCTGTTAGGGCGTCAGCAGGTTAGAAAACAGATTATTAACATGTTTGACAAAATAAATGATATTTTAATGGCTTGAGATTCATTTATCTTGTGCGTCTCTTGGACGATGTGAGGTAGAACAAAAGTACATAAGATGCAAAAAGAATTAACATCCGAATGGCTGTTTTATTTCCTCCCTTCATAGATGTTACAGGAAATTAACCATCAATTTGATAATAAAGTGGACACAGATTGTTGGAGATAGAAATTGACATAATGATAGACAGGTCAAGTATTTATTCATAGTGTGCTTCAAGGACACCTTGACCTTAGGCTTTTACAATAAACTCAGTTAAATCAATGATGTATCAAGTTCTTAAACAGTGAACTGAATGGCTAATTTTTATTCAACAATATGTGCTCCATTTTATAGCATCATTCAATGCCACATAGATGGATTGTGAAATCAAACTGCATTCATCTGTTTAATTATTGTAATTTCTTGAATCACTGTATAAATGCAAAACACAATTTTTTTGCTTTTATTTATAAATAAATACATAAGGCTTATTTACATAAAAAATATATATATTATTCTTAAAGTATCCTACAGTCAACATTATGAATATTCTAGAACAGATAATTGCACAGCATAAACAACACGGGTTTCTAGGTTAAAGCAATGCTTTCCAACCCAGATGTCAAGATACACCAACAGAACATAATTTATACATTTCCTAATTCTGTTCTGGTGGAAATATTGACAAAACCTGGACCATTGTTGTGCCTTCTTGATAGGAAGCCAGTGGCCTAGATTGGCGCCTGAGTTAATTTTTTAATCATTGCAGCCTGCCAGACTATTAACACAATGCTATAGGTTTGGTTTATATCTCAGTGTATTACTATATCAATAAACAGGGCAGCCAAAAATCCTTCTTAGGGGGCTGTCATCATTGTAAGGATTAGGTGTAGGTCAGGAAAAAAAATTACTTACTGAGTCACCTATCAGGTATAAGGTATAATGTTTGAACTTTGGTCCACATATCTTTTATGTTTTTTTTTTTTTTTTTTAAATATCAACTGGTATTCTTATTTATATATAACATACTTACAAGTCATGCTTTATCTGACATAAAACCTGTTTTAAAAAGATACTAATATTGTATTTTTGAAGTACTGATATAAGATGTTAAGTGTGATGTCAATATTACTTGATCACAATTGTACCTTACACGGCTATTCCTATGATCATACATCCAATTGCCCTAAATTCACTTCCTTTCATCTCATCCATCCCATGGGAACTGACTACGCATGTTCTGGCTTCAACAGAAGTCACAGATTAAACAGGGAAGAGGCACCTTAAAACTCAGGTCAAGATAAAGCTTTAGATACCCACACTGATGTGCGGATTTAAAGAAAAGACAAATTCATTATACTGAACTATACTAAGTCTAACTCAAATTTTTATATTATTCTTGTCTCAATGTCTGGTTACATGAACTTATGAAGCTGTCCTATACTGAGACAGATGTGAAAAGGACTGAAAGCTATGAGGCTTACTCCTGACATTACAACCTCACCTTTTTCTGATACTGCAAATCATGTTCTTGCTTAAACAAGTAATACTCATTTTTAATAGATTGCAGCACATGGTCATATATTTAATAATTGTTTTCCTTCCGTAGGGCTGTCCAGCATCAGTCCTCAAGGGTTTTCATCGTAATGCATGACTACACGTTTTTCTTTGTCACATGCAAAGTAAAATTTAATAGATGAATGAAACACATTTAAAAGAACTGGGAAGCCAATGAAATTGGTGTTGGATATCATTTTCTCTGTGCAGTCATACTTTTTATAGCTGAATTAAATGAAGGGTCTTTAATATTTTATTTGCTGTTGAGATATGAAAAATGTCCTTAACAAGGTTTTGGTTAATGAGTTTCCAAACTACAATTTGCATGTAATATTCTATTCCAAGGGGAACAATTTAGGCAAAGAAGCAGTGTTTGTGAATATTTCTAATTCAGTTATTTTATATGAACTTTTTGAACTGCTCAGTAAATTAGTTATCGCTACGTTCCTCTTTGGGATACACAAATGAAATCAAATAAACTTACATATAGGTCGATAGAGAAATAGGAGAAGGTCGGAGTTATTGTGACACATTCAGTGCATATTTGCAAAAATGATCATTTTCAGAGCTGGAAATCTATTTGTTTTTTTTTCTAACAGGAAACAATGGTCAATCAAAAGCATAACGGGTGGGTCTGGCTGAAATAGAAGCCATCCCTGGTTTGAAAGTAGTCAAAAGCTTTCTAATTATGTAGAGGTTGAGGTAAGCTAATTGCCAGACCACTTAACCTGACAAGGACACTTTTTTCCCCCGGAGGCCATGAATTATCTGTCAAATATCAAGATCCTGGGCCATTTACAGAGGGCTTTAGATCTAGATATGATTATAAGATGAAGTCAATAGATTGCAGGGAGAATGAAAGTGAAGAAAATGTACTGGATATACATAAATTAGAAGGGTACACTTTAAAAGAAAAGATGAATACAAATATGACACTAACGATTTTAACATATGCAACTGCGATAGATCACCATTATAATTCTTTATTTACACCTAATATTGAAATTGTTTTTCATATGGCTTAAAATATGTAAATATAATTTTGAATAATTGTACAATATACATTTTATGTTCTTTTATTTGCTAAAAATAGAAATATAACATTTTTTGTTCCCTCAAAAAAACCCTTAACGTTCCATCACTTTGGTGCACTGCAATGATAGTACCGATACAATTACCTTCCACGACTATTAATATGCAAGAGTTTGAAACATTATTCAGAAGAGGGCTTTAAAAATGCCAATTCTAATTATCCCAACTACAACTTCACATCTTGCAGCTAATTAAAAATAATCCTGAAAAGAAATAACAAGTTCATTGATTTAAGGAAAGTCTGACTCAGCAATTCCTAACCTGCTGTCATTTGATCGCCTATTGGGAATTTTCAAAGTTCAATAGCTCCGTAAATCAACATACTGCAAAATTATGATTAAGGCAGGTAGTCTATATTTTGCACATTACTAAATGAACCCTTTGTTAAATATTTAGTAAGCAAGGAGATCAAATCAATGAATGCATATAAGCTTATATTAAATTATATTTCTCTCACATTGTCATTTGACCAATAAAGAAATACACTGATTTTAATCATTTTATCAAATAGCAGCAGGTGACTGATGTGTAATTTTTCAAGTGTCTACAAACAAATTATTAATTTTCCTGTATCATGTGATGTACCATCTTATTTCACTTAATAATTGTTTGGGTTTCATTAAACTGACACATAGGGTTTTTTCACCAAAGTGAAAATTATCAGGAATCAAAAGTGATTTTACATTTAACTCCAAAGTAGCCAAAATTGAAGCATTGTTGACTTGGAATTTTTTTGTTGTTGCTGTTTTGACCTTAAAATTTAAATTCAGATTAGATCAGAGGTAGTCAACCTGGTCCCTACTGCCCATACAGTGCTGTGCTCACAGGAGGACAAGAGAGTCAGCCTGCAGCCAAAGGAGCTGCAGGCTAAAGTGAAAAGGCTACTACTGGACCACCAGGGTTTGCAACATTATATCCCCCCTCTCTGGTAAAAGGTAAGAAGAAGGGAGGGAGAGACATTAAGATAGATTTTCACATCTCACCCAACTACACACAGCATAAACCCTATGCACCACACACAAACACACAATACACCCCTCTCACACACAGTCACAGACTCCTCCCTTACACACACAGACTGCCCCCTCACACACACACATACTGCCCCCTCACATACCCACACAGACTGCCCCTCACATACACTACACCCCTCACCTACTACCCTACATGCCCCCCCACACACACACTGCACCCTTTACACATACAGCACCCCTCACATACACACACACACACACACACAGTACCTCACAGACACACATAGAAAAAAAGTAGAATAGAAAATAGAAAAAAAGGAAAATAGCTAAATTTAAGTACATGTCTATAAGAAAGGCCCCTCCTTTCTTAAACATTTGCACTATAATAATAGTTACTTGGCGCTGGTGAGCGATAAGGAAATTTTACCATCAACAAAGAAGCAAAAGGAGGCAATAGGTATTAAAAGGTTGACTACCCTTGGATTAGATAAAACATTGTCTATTTTTTACCTAAGTACTCCAGGTCATATTCTGGCTCCCGGCATCACTCTGCGGTGCACGAGGGAGCTGAGCAGAGTGCTCAGGGGAAAGTGCTCCCCCGCCTGTGCCGCCCGACTGCCCAGCTGCCCCACTAGACCTCAGGGAGAGGGAGAACCCCCCCCCTGCATTCCCAAAGGTAAGGGGGGTGGTAAATTAAAAACAAAAGTGAGTGTGTTAATGTGAGTGAGTGTGTGTGTGTCTGTTAGTGTGTCTGTGTGTGTCTGTTAGTGTGTGTGTGTTTGTTAGTGAGTGAGTGTGTGTGTGTCTGTTAGTGTGTGTCTGTTAGTAAGTGTGTGTTTGTCTGTTAGTGTGTGTGTGTGTGTGTGTCTGTTAGTGAGTGAGTGTGTGAGTGTGTGTGTCTGTTAGTGAGTGTGTCTGTTAGTGTGAGTGTGTTTGTCTGTTAGTGTGTGTGTGTCTGCTAGTGTGAGTGTGTTTGTCTGTTAGTGTGTGTGTGTCTGTTAGTGTGTGTGTGTTAGTGTGTGTGTGTGTGTCTGTTAGTGAGTGTGTGTTTGTCTGTTAGTGAGTATGTATGTCTGTTAGCTAGTGTATGTGTATCTGTCAGTGAATGTGTATGTGTGTGTGTACCTAGAAGGCGGGGCAGGGGGGAAGGGTTGGGTGGGGGTGGTGCGGAGGGGGGTGGCATCTGAGTTTTGTCCATCCTAGGGCAGCACAAAACCAGGATACACCACTGTGTATAGCAGTCAAATTGACAAAACTTGACAATGGGTGGAGCCTAAAGCAAGGTTCTATTTCAGTTGCCAATCAAATTTACCAACAATCCATCAGTAAAATCAATAACCAAGAAGAGCAAACAGCATGTTAGAGGGGAACAAAATGGCTGCTCCCAGATACTGAATGATAATAATAAATGATAATAACTATAAAAAAGGCAAATGGAGTATAATTATTAAGGCATGGAGTGGTCTGGGTGCCAACTCCCACTACCCTTAACCCTGCAAGTGTAATTATTGCAGTTTTCCTAAACTGCAATATTTACCATGTAGAGTTAACTCCTCCTCTAGTGGCTGTCTACTAGACAGCCACTAGAGGGCACTTCCATGATTATAGCACACATTCTGTGTGCTATAGCATCGCTGGACATCCTCACGCCATGTAATGACTTCCAGCGTTGCTGAAATCCCCATGCGCAATAGGTCTCCCCCGCCGGATGATGACGGCAGGGAGAAGTGTGGGCGGACCCAGAACCAACGCAGAGGGACATTGGCGCTGGATACAGGTAAGTCACTGATGGGGTTTTAACCACTTCAGCAACCTGGGATGGGGGGTGGGAGGGAGAGGGGACCTGCAGTGCCAGGAAAACAGTTTGGTTTTTTTGTGGAGAGTCCCTTTAAGAAGCCCAACTGTTCAAATTGGATACTGCTTTACAAGTTCCTTTAAGGTTTTTCTTTTTTCTTTTCTTTTTGGTTACAGAAGATTTAAAAAAATTAATTGAACTTCCATAATGCCACCTTTACAAATTAATTATGTTTTATCATGTGGGTAATAATAGATATATTTATGGAGCCTTTGTTCAGATGAAGATAAGTGCCTTAAAACCCATTTTTAGGAAAAGTTTAGGAAAGCTTATGGCCTCCCAGACTAACCTCTATCTCACATACCTGTCTCTTGCTCTCTCCTAAAGGGCAGCGCTTTACTCTAACCTCCAGCTCTGCTTCACTCCCACCTTATTTGATTGCTATTTCCTGTCCTAATGTGTTTTATACCCCACCTCCTATAGACTGTAAGCTCGTTTGAGCAGGGTCCACTTCAACATATCATTCCTGTAAGTTTTCTTGTGATTATCCTATTTATAGTTAAATCCCCCCTGTTATAATACTATAAAGCGCTGTGTAATATGTTGGCACTATATAAATGGCAATAATAATAATAATAATAATAATAATAATAATAATAATAATGATGAAATAATGTAATTAAGTTTGAAATGCTTTATGTTTCTTAAACTGATTTGTGTAAAGAAAATGTCAAGTGGTAGACACGCTTTAAGTTTAATAATGTTCTTTACATATTGTGTTTTTCACTTTGCCATTTGTTGGCACTATATAAATAAATGATATGAATGACAATACATTGGGCTATCTGCCAGGTCATCTAAATATGCCTGAACTGTTCGACTTTCAAATAGAATTTTAAATATTTTTGTATATACGTTAAGCAACATTACAAAATAATTCTTCATATAAAATAAGGAAATAAAAGACAGTAGAAGGTTACAAAATGAATGTCTCATAAATTATATAAAAAAAGTAAATAAATAATGTCACCTGAACTTTATTTTATGGTAAAGGCAACCTAATAAAAAAAAATAGAAGTAAAAAAAGGCATATTGTAATGAGAAGGCCATCTATTCTCTACTCGGAAAATCAGTTATTCAAGTTGAGTCAAACCACAGACCTTGTGACATGACAATCAAAATGAAGGCTTTCTCCATTTGTCCATTGCTGTTCATTTCCAAACCAAAATGGACAAGATAAGAAATTGCTTTACCCCGTCTTGTATGTGTCTGTATTATAAACGTATATATAATCCATTTTGGATTGACGATACCAGCGAGTGTTATCAGAGCAGAACATGATCAGTAACTTCGGCTTTCATAAATTAGATCTATTTCTCATTTAATGTATATATAGCTTGAGTTTTTAGGTTATACTTAACAACTAGCCCCTGATTCAATTACTTCTATCCTTTGGTGCATCAAATATAATATTGTTTATTCAGCCGTACTATTGGGCACTATTATTTATTATAAATATGACAGTTAATCACAGAAAGCGATTATGAAAGTATATAACTAGCTTTTTTCCCCTCTTCCTTCAGGTGAAGTGTTTTAAAACATTCATAAACCTCAGATAGTAAATGACATGAGCATTCACCGAATCATGTCACTTTAGTGATGACATGAATGCACATCACAGAGCATCTGCCACCAGATCTTAGTTTATGGCAGCCAAGGCTCATTTATTATATGCATCAGTTTCTTAAACCCCTTTTGTACTTCTCCCATTTCCATTTTAATGCTTCTTTAACAGTTGCATCAATCAAAGCAGGCACATGTCAGAATTGACAGCAGACTCCCATATAATAACAATTTAACTAAGTAAATAATTCCTAAATAAATGTATATGTAAATCCATAGATTTTATTAAACGAATATTAGTTTAGATTATCAAATTTTTTAGATTAAAATTAAAATGTGCAATAATGTTTGTTTTAAATTTGTTCAATTTTAATTTTATTAGAAGACATATTACAAAATTATAAAAAGATAAAGCTGTAATTTAAGAGATATTTATACAGCCATGGCTTCCTATTATATAAGCACAAACATGTATGCTAACTGTCATCTCCCTAGGTGCCACTTTTCTATACTTCTTCCATTAACTGTGTTGTCCACGTAAAGAGAAAGAAACACACCACACAAACCAAAACCAGGGAGGGAGGGTGGGAATTTCAGTAAGGGTCCCTCAACTGCTCTGACTGACTGGTAAGTCCCGTCCCCTCTGCTCCCTATAAACTCCTCCATAACTTGAAACATTGTTGCAGCTTTAACCCAGCCCATCAACCATGGACAGCAGTCATGCTCCCCCTTCCTTATCTGTCCAGGGGGAAACTGTACTCCTCTCTACGAGCAGCATATGATTGAAGAACCATGTTTGACTCAGTTATGAAGGTAGAAGAGCCGCTAGTAGCTGTCAGGAAGACATTTTTACAAAACAGCAATGTTTTTCAATGAAGGGTGACAACGACAAGGTCGCTGAACCCAGATCACTTTTTTGAGAGAAATTGTCTTGGTGCCGTTACTGGTCCTTTAAATCATAATTGCAAAACTATGGCTAGGCTAGTGAATATTTTCAGATCAGCTATTTTTGCCTCAGTTTTCCATTCAGATTTAATTTGTGATAATATGTAGGTTAGAAATAAAAAAGACAAAGTGCACATTATATTCCACATTATTATTTTTACTTGCAGGATATAAGGGGGTGTGGGGAACTGGAATGGACAGATGTAAACCTATCAAGGTAGAGCGATCGAGCTACCTCTTAACCATACTTCTACATTCAGTGTCATGAAAAAAAAATATGCTCATATATTCCAGAATATATATATATATATATATATATGAGACATTTGCATTTAAGTCAGGGTGACCAGATCCACCGTGTTTTGTGAGACACATATCATATATACATATGAATGGGCAGCACATGAAAAGGGTAGCCCTGTAGTATGCAGAATTCAGAAGAAGGTATACAAGATTAAAGAATTAGGCAATGAAGAATCCTGCAAAATATGCATTATTCATACTGCAGGGCAACCCTATTCATACGTTTTCATAAATATGGCAAAATGATATGTGTCCCTGTAAACAGGGTGGATCTGGTCACACGGATTTAAGTAATAAACAGTAATTTTATCCTACTCAAAAAATGAAAATAAGCTTTTCAACACAATTAATTTAAGAAATTATGGAAGTCCACCTACGTTTACTTCCTTAATAACTTAATACAACAATAGTCACTAGTCAATGTAATAACTGAGTACATTCGCCTATCTACCAAAAAAGCAACTTTCCTGACATAATACCAAATGAGGCAGGCTTTGAAAAAGATGTAACTACACAAAGGTGTGCTTTAGGTGATCTATGTAGTTACTTTCTCTGAATTACATAATACATTTCCCTTTGAATTCTTGGCATGAACATTTTTTTTCTTTTTTTGTCATAGAAAAATCAAAAGGTAAAAGATTCATTATTATATATAAAGTGATATTTGTTGATCAAAATAAGCTGCAGACTAGCACATATACCCTTATTTATTAATCCTTTTGAAAATTTCTTATTGAAGGTCATGATGTTTGTGCTATTTTCCATAATATTCAGCCTTGATGAGTTCTTAATTCATAAGAACATTATTGTGAGACAATTGCTTAAAAAGAAACACATTGCATTGAACAAATGGAGTTGCAGTTACATAATAACTTGATTAAAAGGAGAATATCAGTAGTATGTTTAGTTATTTCTTGTTTGATAATTTTTTTTTTCCACCTCCATATTGCATAGATGCCAATCTATGCAACACGATGGCTAAAGTACAATGCCTATCAAGATAAATATCTTAAATACATGGCTCAAAATTCCCTCTTGCCACTAGAAAGGACATTATGAACACCATAACCACTGCAACCTGTTGTAGTATTTATGACACTGGCAGGCTACTACCATTGTTCTCGAGTTCTATACTAAGCCATTATTAATCAGTCTGATCCATACCATGGTGTCCAGGTGCATGTAGGATTGCCCTTTGTTAAGTGTATTATTAATGCAGAAGCTATGGTACTACAATGCCCATTTTATCCAGACAATGGCATTGTTTGTCTTATATTGTTAGCTGACACACTCACCCAACCAATACCTTCCAGATTTCCATGAAACTGACATTACAAATGTAATATTTAGCCTCAACAATAAAAAAGCTTTTAGCAAGGGAACAGTTCACAGGCACCTAGAGAATTCTCACTTGGTATCAATCCAACCACAGGCACCTAGAGGATTCTCACTTGGTATCAATCCAACCACAGGCACCTAGAGGATTCTCACTTGGTGTCAATCCAATCAAAAACAGTTTGACACTGAATAAGTCGATAGTGCCAGTAACATCCTAGCTCCAAAACCACTACAATGTGATTCAGGGGTAAGAGTTTCTTAGAGAGCAAAATCTAGCTCTCCCATAATCCTGTATTGCCATCTCTCCACACAATGTACTGATGATGTCACTCACCAATATATGCATAGATGGAGCAAGTAAGATCTTATGATATGCAACTCACAAGCCCATACAATAGCTTCAATGGTTACAAGTTAGTTGGCACGAAAAAGCATTACTACGGAAGTACTGCAGGTGATAAGTAGTGATGTCGCGAACCGTTCGCGAACTTCCCGTGAACGGCTCGCCACGGTTCTCCACGAACCGTTCGCGGCGAGCTACGGTCAGCTGACACATCCCGGCCAATCTCCAGCAGACCCTCCCTCCCAGTCCCTCCCACCTCCTGGACAGCATCCATGTTGAAGCTGCCTTCAACATGGATGCTGTCCAGGATGTGGGAGGGTCTGGGAGGGAGGGTCTGCTGGAGTTTGGCCGGGATGTGTCAGCTGACCGGAGCTCGCCGCGAACGGTTCGTGGCGAGCCGTTCGCGGGAAGTTCGCGAACGGTTTGCGACATCTCTAGTGATAAGACATAGACAATGAAAAGAAAGATGTCAGTTTGAAGAATATGCCCGTCTGATTTTCATCTGATTTTTTTTTAAATAAAATTTGATTAAAGGAAAATGCTACTGGACAAATAAAAAAAAAGATCACTTTTTAGTAGATGTACCCTAAATTAAAACATGTCTGTATTTAATTATATATGTTTTCATTGATGGTATATCTAAAAACAGGTTGCAAAAGCTACAGATGTCTTGTCTGAAGCCTTTTCAAGCTCCTCAATTCTAATCTAGCCCAGATTTTATGTTGCTGTCGAATTACAGACTTCCAAATGCAGTACAATGAGAAATCTTTGCAAGGCAAGTGCTCTAAGTAATTGCCTATCTCTTGAGTTTAGCACTATTGAGGTCTGTAATGTTTCTTTAATATATTTTAACATATAAACATTTTAATAGAAATATAAATGATATGTCTGTTTTAGGAACAATGTTGACCAACTTAAAGGTCTCCATAATGTAAAACAAATCGGTATATTGCACCTTTGTTTTCACAAGAATTCAATTAGTAACATCAAATTGTTGTGGTCTTTTATTACTGCACAATATTTCAAGTTTCCTTAATACAAGTTTTTTGAAAAATCAACTATTTTCTTGACAATTCTACGTATTAATGATAAACAGCAAATTCATAAATAAGTTGAAAAGTTTATCATATGATTTATATTTAACGTTATCCAACCAGCATTTTAACATGCCTTTGGCTTTTCCTTCATTATGTAATCATTTTCTGTTTTTTTTTTATACAGCTAAATATATCTATCAATTATTGGATGTAGCTACCTATGAATGGCTCGGAACCCTTCCAATCAAGTCATGTGTAAGAAAGTTGAATAATTAATCATTCATTGAATGGCTACCTGTATTTAATTGAGCGTGTTCTACCTCCTTTGGTTTTGATGTTCAGTGATTCCCAACCTTTTAAATCAAATATCCAGATAATGATTATAGTGCTGTTTCGTATATATGTGATACATGATAACATTCACAGCAAGCCATCAAAAAGGTTGGCATTTCTCAAAGCAATGCAGTACAGTAGTCACCCATTATAATCTCCCACCTCTGTGTAGGCTAATTAGATTAAAGGTATAAGATCAATCAAACTGTACTGCTTGAGAAAGATTAATGATTTTTCAACTCACTGTATTAATTATTACTGTTCAGATATAGAGCTAAAAAGCTTCAATGATGTAAAAATACTGAAAATGGAAAAAAGGAAAAGCAGATGGATTAATCAAGCAAAGATGTATTTCAGTAATTTATCCTCCGCACTTCAAACTCACTATCACAACTTTCACATCAAAAATAGACTTTGATAATAAATTAGTCATTAAGGCCTCTAAAATTTAAAAATATTCAAATAGCAGAATTACATTTTTTTTTTTACATGGCAGCCAAGAAGTAACACTATAATAAATGACACTGATTATAAAGTCCTTATGTATGTTAATTAAGCACGATACCCATGCAAAGTCCACCTGGCATATTTAAATAGGATTTCTACTCCTACAGAGCTTAGATTGAGACACCTATGATACTACTATACAGTGCATATACTTAAACAAAACATGTTTAATCAGTTCATATTCCGGAAATAAATGCATACATTCATTTTCAACCGATGCAGCAGATGTCACTGTTTTATTAATATATTTTAACTGTGCATTTTAAAACAGGTGGTTGAGTTTTGTATATATATTTTAACTTTAAACGCTTTTTTTGGTTTATTCACTGAAGCATGACTTGTGGTAAGTTGAGAGCAGACTTACTAAATTTAAGACAAACTAACCAACTCAGATAATATTGTCGCAATAAATTGTTCTATTAAACTGTTTTGACTTTTCTCCCCATCTTTTTTTGAGGGCAAAAGGTCTTCGAGGCTGGCTTTGGTCTTCAAGAGCTTGTAGCAGCTTGTATATAGCCTGATGATATAAACACAGCCCTAACGAAAAGTGTGTCCATTTTAATAAATTGATATGCCCAGCAGTTAATGTTTTAACACAAATATACAATTTCCTGCTACAGTATTATAAGTGGACGATAGAAGGCCATAAACTGCAGAACAAAGATAACTTTACTTAAGGAAAGTGAGGGCCTAGTTTTTAGATTTTGGGTTCTGTGCATTATGCTGGATGTACGAAGATGTTCTAGGAACAGACTATGGATTTTTGAGTGTGTACCTTTCTCAAGTCAGTTTCGAGAATGGGGAGTAACTGATTTGTTGAGAGCATCCTGAGACAGCTCTCAGCCAATCAGCATGCCGCACTTCCTGAATCTAAACTTTCACAAGCAGTATGCTGTCACGGAGGAGTTGACATCGCCCCTAGGTGCAACTTTGGAGTTAAACTAGGATTACATTGTTATGGTGCCTTGAGTGTCCCCTTAAGGTGGGGTATCATATGATCCACAGTGACAAGGCAATTGGTAGATTTTATATAACACAGCCCTTTTGAACTAAATGTTTGTGTCAATTCTCCTGTCTTTCCCCTCAATGGTAAATTATAGAGTACATTATCTTTTTGTTTAATCATTGGTGTTATTCCAACTTTGACAAACTGCAAAGTTATATAAATGATAATTTTCAAGCTAGTGAAACATTCAAATATGATACAAGTTGCATAAATATAATTTGTGTTCATATTCCTACTGTTTTATAGGAACAATTTAACATTTTAATTTAATGTCATTGGCTAAAATATTATCCAAATACATCAAGGAGGATTTATATGACCTTTTGTCCTAAAATATTGTATGTAGGAGCACCTGTATATAAGTATTGTACAGTCTAATTTATTGTTTTGTACTGATTCAAGGGTATAAAGTGTCGATTTTAAGCTTCATTATCATTCTATATTTTTTGTAATAAATTAAAAGTAGTCTAGATGATTTGAGTTAATCCTACTTTGTAATGCAATATAAATATATTTAAAAATAAAAATTGAAAATTAAATTATTACAAAAAATAAAAAATATTATAATCTTTCAAGTGTCTACAATGAGTCATCCACAACCAAGACGTGACTGAACTATATCTGATATTCTTGTTCATCCTATGGTTTTCTGATGTGTTAACTCAGCATATTCCACAAATGACTTGCCAATAGCTGATGGGATTTGTAGTGTAGCTCTTGGAAGTAGACTTTGGCTTAGACATTTAGGCAGTCTTATGGCATTGGCAAGTAAATGTAGAAACAGAATTAAGCCATGATTTTCATTGTGATGTCTTTCACCTTAGGAGATAGGGAAAGTGGACTTATTTACACCATGCGCTGTGCAAGGATAAGAGTTTCTTATGGTGCTTGGACGGTTGTTTGATTATTATTTTTTAATAGGCATTGTGACAAATCATATTCTCATTTCATGGAATCGTATTAATTAAAACGGAGATATATGGAGAATGGTACGCTGGTTTTGAAAATGTAGGTCAAATGATAACGCCCTTGTGTCTAAGATTTTTTATCTCTGTTGCCAATTCAATGATCAGTAAATGGATTCCCTAATGTCTCTGAGTTCCAATCCCTTAGGAACCAGTGTGACATTTTCAGTTATTTATAGATTTCCATTAGCCAAGACTGAAAAACCAGCATTCCCTCTGGAAAAACAATACGTATATCTATAGAAGTTGCCACAATATGAATAATTAAAGAGTATATATTTAAATATGAACGTGTTGTACTCTTACATATATCAATAGCGGAACTCCAACGAGTGTAGGTACTAATAGAGATCTTCTTTCTCAATGCTGACAAAATATCCTTCACAGAAAATAAAAGTTATATAACTTCCAAGCTTTAATGATCAATCAGATCGCTCTGAAACATGCATGCTCACTTCAAGTGGATTTCAAAGCACTAAAAATGTCAGAAATATTCTTGTGAGGCATCTTGTACTTGTCCATATTTTGGTAATTTACCATATTGATGTTGAAAATCCTAACTATACAATCTGACTTCAATTGTTCATGGGAATTCTTTGATCTAGTTCTCTGTGTCAATTGATATATAATGCTCAATCACTGTGCCTCAGAAAAACTCAAAGAAGCTCTGAGCAGTGATAAAACATGATTTTTTTTTGTTCACTGAATTGCTCTTCTAAGATGTGACAGCCATTTTATTGCTATCCTGAAGTGACATCATCACCAGTGACCATTTGTGACTATCATTACGTTGCCAGGTTTCTTTGTTGTATATAGAACAATTTTAATGTGTGATACATGAGTTGCAAACAGACATTCGATCACCCAACAGAGCAGCTATGGGACTCAGTTTCTAGAGGACTGAGGCAAAGAGTAACATCAAAATTAAAGAGACTTGCTCTGAACTTGGGAGGAGATATAGGTATTTCAGAATGTATGCAAATACTTAAAGGGACATTGTAGGCACTGTCAAAGATGACACTAATTGAAGTGGTTATAGTGTCTGGCGTACATTGGCAATATCCATCCATTCAGCATTAAACTTTTTTTTTATGTTTTAATGCTAAATGAGAGTCCCCAACAACCCATCCCCTCTGTGCTGTTTGGGTTAAGGAAGAAGTATTACATAGCATTAATGGATGGCAGTGATTGGATGAACAGGCAACTGACTGCTATCTGCCTGTGACAGCACCACTTGTTGATAGGAATTTGTATGGCTGGAAGGAAGAGTGTAATCTCCAGCAGTGGCTGATGCTTTGGGTGGCCAGGGAAACTTATTTAGTGTTAATCTGCTTACAAATGGTTTGACACTGCATGGAGGAACAGTACCAGAGGATTCCGACAACTATAACAAGTTTTGAGAGATGGAATGGTTATAGAGCCTACACTATAGCCATTCACAACACTCAGAATGGGGAAAGCCATGACTGTCTACCTTGCCATCCTGGCATTCTTGTACAGAGGGTGGTGAGACCCTTTTTAAAAGTAGCTATGTTATCATTGATGCTATTTGCAATCAGTACACTCAGCCAGTCATTATTTAATGATGTGTGAATTCACACATTTTGAAGTGTAATTACCACATTATCAGTATGGCTGCAATGGGGTGGGCTATTGATGCCAGGATGTGTTAATTTATGTCAAACTACACAGAAATGGCCCGAGAGAAAAATAGTGACCAAAACTACTATAATGAGCTACAGTGGTTATAGTTCTTAAACTGCATCTTTAAGTTATACCTTGAAAATCTAAGGTGTCCGTGTGAATCAGGGACAGAAATTGATGAAACTCATAAAAAAACAGCTCACCTAAATATTTATATCTATAACCAACAACTGCTGTTCATTAAACATTACTATTATTTATTATTGTCTTAACTCATAATACATGCCTTTTTATATTGTTGTATGGGACTAGTTCATCAATCTGAAAGATGTTATAAATTATAATGGTCTCATCTTAAAGGAATAAAATAAAGATATTTTTTTTTCAGGTACAATGCCATATACAATATATATGTTATAATTATTATAATTATATATATATATATATATATATATATATATATATATATATATATATATATATATATACAGGAAGCAAAATCCAAATAGGTTATGGTGGGGAAAAATTGTGATTGAAAACCCCTTCCACCTAAAGTCTGTGGATAGTTAATAAAATGTTAAACAAAAATCTGCACACCAGTCAAGCCATAAGACTTGCTTTTCCCACAGAAGTCCCAAATCAGCAGTGATGTTACAACCTCAAAGGATTCTGGGTGGGCATCTGCAAATTAGTTTAACAAAGAATCACATTTTTGCCTCATTCCATTTTAAACATGGATTCCTTTTAATCTGTGTTTGCAGTATACAACTGCTTGGAACACAATTTAGGAAAATATGCAAAACTAGTAAACCACTTATGGACAGCTGTTTCGTTGTTAGTGCAACTCATGGTGGGGAAAAATTGTGGTTGAAAACCCCTTCCACCTGAAGTCTGTGGATAGTTAATACAATGTTAAACAAAAATCTACACACCAGTCAAGCCATAAGACTTTTTTCCCCCACCATAACCTATTTGGATTTTGCTTCCCAAGCACTACCAAGCCTCAATTAGAAAACCAGTAACCAACCTCATGCTGATGAGTTTCATTAACAACGAAACAGCTGTCCATGAGTGGTTCACTGGTTTTGCATATTTTCCTAAATTGTGTTCCAAGCAGTTGTATACTGCAAACACAGATTAAAAGGAATCCATGTTTAAAATGGAATGAGGCAAAAATGTGATTCTTTGTTAAACTAATTTGCATATGCCCACCCAGAATCCTTTGAGGTTGTAACATCACTGCTGATTTGGGACTTCTGTGGGAAAAGCAAGTCTTATGGCTTGACTGGTGTGCAGATTTTTGTTTAACATTGTATTAATTATATATATATATATATATATATATATATATATATATATATATATATATATATATATTGCTTTCACATACAGATCCCTACATTTTCTTCAGATACAATGCCATATACAATATATGTTAGAATTATTTTCTCTCTCTCTCTCTCTCTCTCTCTCTCTCTCTCTCTATATATATATATATATATATATATATATATATATATATAGATAGATATATTGCATTCACATACAGATCCCTTAAATATAACAAATAAAATCAAATGTATTTTTTATATTTAATGTGATTTGGGTTATTATATCAAGGTACAGTAGCTTTCAATATTTTGAGTGGTATTGATGATAGAATATCGCTCTGCTAATCCTTGCCATAAATGTTCATTACTCCTTGCGGACCAATCTAGATTGATTTATAAAGTAGGAAGCTGAAAAGTGTTCAGAATGAATGATGTTTACAACATGCTGTGAATGACTATGTAACTTCAATGGGCATGTAATAATTAATAGAATGCTTTGCTATTGTTATTTTGTCAAAGAGTTTCATGTTTAAACTATACTAGATGTGTATATATGTTATACTAAAAAAGTGTTTGAATGCAATATTGAAAAGTTTATTAATTTATAAATGTGGCGGCATTATAGTGAAAATGTAATCTTTTTGCTATATTAACCCCTTTTTGATAACTGCCATATAGGATACAGCATTGCCATTCATGTTCTTGGTGACAGCCGACATAACCTAGATAGTGTCTATTAAATCTGATCTCAGAATGCCTCACTGTCAAGGCAATGAGGTCTCCTAAGGTAAGTGGTCATGGGACAGCCAACGATCACTATGACTACCACTATAAGCAGCCAGGGCCCTCCTGTGGTAGTGGTATGTGCTTGCTATTATTGGATAGACTCACTTATGATTTATTTTTGTTTTGTTTTATGTATTTCAGCTCAGAAATACTACACTCATTGCTTCTACCCCAAAAGTAGTGGGAATTTGAGTGCAGGACTTATTTCTGTGTTTTTTTTTGTTTGTCTGGTATTAGCCTGAATGATGACCACACACCACAGGATGCTGTTAAAGCCAATCGCAGAACTGTTTGCAAAGGCAATGTAATCATTGTGACTGAATGTCACAGAGATCATCCAGTCTGGGGGGATCTATTATACAATTAATTGTTAGGGTCACAGTTAAAAATGTAGACAGCAACTTAAAACTCTTAACCCCTTAAGGACACATGATGGAAATATTCCGTCACGATTCCCTTTTATTCCAGAAGTTGTATCCTAAAGGGGTTAAAACAGACATATTTTGGAATGTAAATAATTAAAATAATACATCAGTATATGGCCAAGTGGGAAATAAGGAGGTTATATAATTAGTATATATAGTTAAAAAGTTGGCAAGAGATATTAAAGTCATTAGGATGACTGGGGATGTAGGAGAAATGTGAGTGGTGAAAAGCATTCAATAAATGATCTGGACTCAGGTGGGGATAAGGATGGCTGCTGGCTTTAAAAAAATGGTTGAGTATGGAGGGTGATGAAGTGAAATTAATTGGTGACTATGGAGAATAACATTCAAGACATATGGATTACAGACAGGGGGCATAACAAGAATGCCATGGGAGCAGTGACTTGATCATATGTGTAGCAGGGACATGGAATTGATAGTGAGTTAGATAGGGAATTAAATGAATGGCAAGTTGGAAAAGAATAAAAGAAAAGAAGAGACATTTATTGATGGCAGTGGCATGAAATACATTGGTGGGGAAGCGGCAGCAAGATGGAAGGCAAAGAGTATTGGAGGGGTTGCACGGAGCACAAAATGGCTAACTTTGGAGGATACTCACAATGCTAAAAATATGAAATGGAAAGCAGAGGAGCATCCCATGTGATTTGTAGCAAGGTGTATGGTACGCATGGATGTGGAAGAGGAGAATGTGATGGATGGATAAATGCGGAATGTAGTCAGTCAGGGAATTTGAAATCAAGATGATGGGATTTTAAAAATGTGTCTAGGGACCAGAGTAGCAAGAAATTGGAGCAAATAGACTTCATATACACATGTCAAGTCCCAGAGTGATTGGTAGGCACTGAGGGTGGAGGGTAGACTCTCAGTCTCAGCATGAATGACTAGATTATCAGGATGGAGAGGCAGAGGCAGATAAGAAATGTGCAGTCTCAATGTGAAGAAGAAGACTCTCACAGTACAGAGCCTAATATCTATTTTTTCATATGAATAGTTTATGATTTTAGTACAAAAGTGGAATAAAAAATACATTTACAAATCCAAGATTTTAAGTTGGGCTCCTGAATTCTAAAATGACTGAGATGTTTTATGTCCCAGTCAATAATTGATTTAAATATAAAAAAAATTGTATGAAGGTTACAACTTTTACTGTATAATTGATGTGTTCCTTAGATGCTCAGAGGAGAATTGGAAGCATTGCTTTTTGAGCTCTTTCCATCTCAGCTGAGTCAGAAGGCTACAATTTCCCAGAAATAATATAAACATGTGGCACTTAACCTGCAACTTTAGATTATGGGTACACAGACCACAACCATTACCCATAAATTCAGTATTCATTTTATATTAAAGGAACACTATAGTCACCTAAATTACTCTAGCTAAATAAAGCGGTTTTAGTGTATAGATCATTCCCCTGCAATTTCATTGCTCAATTCACTGACATTTAGGAGTTAAATCACTTTTGTTTCTGTTTTATGCAGCCCTAGCCACACCTCCCCTGGCTATGATTGACAGAGCCTGCATGAAAAAAAAACTGGTTTCACTTTCAAACAGATGTAATTTAAATTAAATAATTGTATCTCAAGCTCTAAATTGAACTTTAATCACATACAGGAGGGTCTAGCAAGCTATTAACATAGCAGGGGATAAGACAATCTTAATTAAACAGAACTTGCAATAAAGAAAGCCTAAATAGGGCTCTCTTTACAGGAAGTATTTATGGAAGGCTGTGCAAGTCACATGCAGGGAGGTGTGACTAGGGTTCATAAACAAAGGGATTTAACTCCTAAATGGCAGAGTATTGAGCAGTGAGGCTGCAGTGGCATGTTCTATACATCAAAACTGCTTAATTGAGCTAAAGTTGTTCAGGTGACTATAGTGTCCCTTTAAATAGTCTTTTATAGAGCATCATTATAAGGAGTTCTATATACTGAGTATTAATATTTATTTATCCAAAAATGATAAACATATTATATATCTTTGCTGCATACTCTATATAGAGTAATATAGAAAGTTCTATTTTTACTTGAGCACTTTTCTTTCATTCTTCTACCTACAAAATAAATTCTATCGAGTCCTAAAACAAACAACCCAATAAAAAGCAAACCTAACATAGTTTTACAATGTCTTGATCATTGAGTTGACTATAAAGAAGGTGCCTGAATTGAATAATATTGCAAAGGTTTCCAGTTACACAGATATATGAAAATATTTACATTTTCCATTAAAAGCTGAAAAGAATGGTGGGCATATTGTGCTATCATTAAACCCTCTGAATAATAGTTTTCTTGTTTTATGCAATTGTTTGTAATCATTAGCATTGCAAATCATATTTATGCATCATGATTACATTTCAAACAAATTAGTAAAATAGCTACATTTCAGCCGATATTTCATACTAACATTGCATACTTTGAAATTATAATGAATCCAGAGCAGATTCCCTGAATGGTTATTTTAGATATGGTCCTAGTTATAATTTGCATCTACATGGGAAATATCTGCCTGGTTCATACTTTTCAGGATGGGATGAGTTTACATTTATATTGTTATAGTAGAAAGGATTTGGGACAAATCTCCATTCCCTACTTATATAATACAAAATTATATTTTGCTGCTCTAATAGTTTAAGACATATGTAAGAAACTTTTGGTACTCCAGATGTTGTGGACTACATCTCCCATGGTGCCTTTACAGCGATAATGATGGCAAAGCATCAGGGGGGATGTAGTCCACAACATCTGGAGAGCGATAGATTACCTACCCCAGATTTAAGAGATTGGGGAGCACTCCATTTTCCCTTCGGATCACCATCTAGAGATGGCTTAGGAATGAATGCAGAGTCACTGGACTCCTCTGCACTTTCATCTGTACACAATTAATAATAGTAATATGGCTTTCTTACAAGTTAGATATACGTAAGCTACTGCCAACATCTAATACTCATTTTTACCTGATTATTAGCTATAAGCCAAGCCTGTTTAGCAACTGAATACACACAACACAAAAATAACTAAACTTCAAGATACAACATTCCAATACAAAACATGATTATCCTTAGTTGAATTTTCTAAATTAAAAATCAGCCATAAACTCAAAAAACTTACTTGATTCTGGATCTGAGTTACCGTCTCCCTCCGTCCTGCTATTTGCCGAAGTTTGCTCATAATATTCTTCTTGGGGAAAGCCAAGGGGCAGAGCATGTGACGTGTTTGAACTGCCACTGGGTTCATGATCTCCTAAGCCACTGTCGCTACAACTTTCCTGGGAACCGTCCGGTAGGTGAAATGTGACACGGCGCTGGGACTGCAGGGAGAAAAGAAAATTACATGGTTTCAGAGATGATCTGAGTAATTGCTTAATGCAGTCAATTTAGGAAATGTATTATTTCAGCTATCTGGTGAGGAGGACACATTAACATTATCATCATCCGTGCACAATTTCAGGCTGTTATATGAGCGAGCATTTCGACTATCAAGGCAGCTTCACCTGACAGCAGAACTTTTCCTCTTATCAAAATTATAAAGTTATAAAATGAAAGACACCTTTCACCAGGCTGAGATAGAGCAGCTTCAAAGGCATTTAATGGCTTAAAAAGCTAAGCACGGTTTATTGAAGTTGTTGCTATATCTGCAGATGGAATATTAAAATTGATAATAATGCTAATATCATATAATTACGCAAGAAATTGCCATGTAATTATTAAAGGTAAATACTATCAACATGTATTCAATCACACCTTTAAAACAAAATGCATATTCAATAAAAAAATATAAAATGAAAACAACATATATCCATTTTTTTATGAAAATTTTATAAAGCAGGTCCTGTGGGATTACTGTCATGCGAATAAATTGCGACTTCATGGGTTTTTCTCTTTTAAAACAATCATACATAACTCATCTGCCTGTTTGTCCATCCCTCTGTCATATTTGTCTGTCTGTCCGTCTGTCTGTTCTGACTGTTGATAAATGTGTTTGTTTCTCCATAGTCAGTCTCTCACCCAACTATTCTCCAATTTACTCATTCATATTTTTTTTTGCATATTTAACTATAAAATATAAGATTTGTACACCTATTGATAATGCTATTCTTGGGTAGCAATCGGTTAAACCTTTCTTTTTCGTTATTTTCTGCTAATACAGTGTATCAATAGTAAGCTAATTTTAGGGTTGTACAACCTGTAACAACTATAATTATACTTTGTCATGTACATCCATATTACATGATGTGTTTTCTATGTCATACTCCTACTAGACCAAAAGTGAAGGGCTAATTTATACTAATGGCAGTTCGGTACTCAATAAGGTTTATTAAATGTGGTTTTAAGCCCATGTGAGTATTTGGTATTCACATGCAATGTATCAGCACTTCATAATTTAATAATGTTCATGGAATCAATTTCACTAAGTAACATATATTAATCATTATGCTTTCCTCCAGTGGGGTCTCTATGTTCTACGGCAGCTCATACAACTACAAACTATAATACTACACTACCATCAGGAACCAAAACATTTACATTTAATGTATGTAAAAATTTACATTTTGACACAATTCATTAAATCTATGTGGGGTTTTTTTTGTCTTTTTTTAATCTATTGCTCCTTTTGTGCCCTGACCATTCTTTTTTAATATACAATTTTTTTTCAGTGATGCATTAGATTTATCAATGTTTTCACCACTTCTTCCCACAGAAAAAAAAATATTTTAACAAATGTTATCATAATAATGACACAATTTAACTGTCACTTTTCTGAACAGTCATAAATGCCCTCATCGCCCACTTCTATGCTAAAACATAATACTCATAACACGTATACCAAATCTGCATTGTCGGATAAGACGCAGACTTGGAATATACAGCTCTTATAAAGGTACACGTGCATTACACAGGCGTTCTTGTCAAATATCAGTGCTAAAAAGACAACAGCATTGTCAGAGCAAAACAATAGACGGTCACTGCTCCTAACCTGATAATGTGGCTCACCCTTCAAGTAACAAACTGAACGTCGAGCTTGTGCTATTCAAAAGCAGTATGATTCAGATTAAGAATGGAAGCTTGTATATACTCAGAAATGCTTGAGAAAAATCTGAATAAAATGCTTAACTTGATCATGAAATCATTGGCTCCATGACTGACTTTTTTTGTAAAGTATTGAAAAAAGTATATAATATCCATCTATAAGCTATGTAAAAAAAACTATTACTGAATAAAAAACTATACATTGTAGAAAATTGACAATGGAATGGCAGATTTTAAGTTCAGGTATCAACTGAGAAATTTATTTTTAAACAAAACTTGGCTTGCATTTCTCTTGTTAGTTATCCACCCTTCATCATTTAAATGAATAAATTCCCATGCATTATGTTCAAGGAGTGGGTATGGGGATCGGGATATTAAAAATGACCCATTTTTTCTCATTCAAACATAATTAATAAGCAACTAGTCCAATCATGCTACCGCATATCTACCTGTAGGCATTTCACTTTCACGAGATATGCTGTTTAAATTCCTACACATTCTAAATAATATCCTGATAGTCCCAAAGGGAGGGTTAAACTTATGAAAGAAGATGGTAGGTGTTGGTGTAAATATATTGATTAGATCTGAGGATTCCTACAGAGGAAAATTGATTAATTAACTCTCACATGTGTCATTTTTAAATGGCTGCTTAAATCATTTATTCCTTTCATGAAATGGTCTTGGTGAGCAATTTGTGGTGATAGCGATAGCTTATTTGAGACACATATTATTCTTCTTGAAAGACCTTTGTTTAGGGGTCTATCTTGAAAAGATCAAGATGCACCATCAGATTGTGCAGTGAAATACTCAATATTGGGAAATAATTTTAAATTACTTCTTTCATTAAAAAGTATCCATTAAACCTTCTAAATAGACAATAGATCAATGCAGATAAAAATACCGACAGGTTTCCATGGTCCATGGTCTACTGTCTGCATTCTGCTTATGTCTACTTCTTCTGATACTGAGCACCATCTAATTTAATTTACCATTTTACACACTGGCTAAAGATAGTTTCCAATTAAGAGCCCAGCAACTACACTGGGATAATATAAAAGGATAATTCAGAGTATTTGATAATTTATGCAAGTAACCCTGAATGTACTTGTTCTGGTGAGTATAATCATTCCCTTTAGATATTTTCATGCAAATACTGCCTTTTCAGAAAAAAGGCAATGTTTACATTGCCCCCTAGGGATACCCCCAGATGGCCACTGGAGGTGCTTTGTGGGGCAGTGCTGCACAGCAGGCAGCACTGCCATTCAGCATCTCCACGCTCTGCATGGAGTTGCGGAATGTTCCTCATCGATTGCCATCTCTATGAGGAGGTACTGATTTGCCAAAACAGTGTTTGGCCCCACCCCTATTCTGCCTCCTTGCCGATTTCAGCCAATCCAATGCTTTCCCTATGGGATTGGCTAAAAATCGCAAATAGTGATGAGGTCACCAAGGAGATGGATCAGGGGCATGGCCACCACTAGCAGACCTGTGCAGCGCTGGAAATAAGGTAAGTTTAACCCCTTCTAATGGGGCTAAGGGGGGGGGCAAGCCTCCAAAATGGTGGTTCTAACACTATAGGACAGTGATTGATTGCAAACCTTTTTAAGTGCCCAAACCGCAATACATGCCAACTTTTTTTCCCTCAAATTGAACCTAAATACTGAGGTTTAAGTTTTGAAAAAACAACTCTGACAGTTGTCTGAACTAATTAACATATTTTGTTTTAAAAGAAGAACAAAACAACAGAGAGTTCAATGATACAAACTGTTTAAAAAAAAACAAAAACAAAAAAAACATAAATTCTAGTAAATTAAAACACACTGGTGTTCGGTGGTGCTTCACCTTACTAAGGACCTATTCCCACCTATCCACCTGCAGTTTGCATGCATCTTACATGCTGCTTTGGCACAGTTTACATCAGAATTACATCCATCTTACTTCCAGTTTTGGTGCAGCTTTGTATGTATGTCAATGGACATGCAATTTTCATCAGGTTTCTGTCCGTCCAGCTGCACCAAAACTGCATGTGAACTGTGCCAAAGATGCATACAAGGGAATACTCAACTTGTAATATGATTACATGCCAGGCTGAAATTGTATGAGAAAAGCCTTACTCTGGGTCCTTTCTCTGCTTCTACAGTTACAGTAAATGTCGACCTGAATTAGGATGAGCAAGATAAACAAGGATACTAAACTTGCTTAACACACTTTAAACAACTCCTAAATTAGTGTTTTGGACACAAACACTGCATTAGTAAAGGTTTGCGGTTGGCATGCTTTTACACAATTAATGTGATTTTTGCTGCTGTATACATGCTGAACATTTGTCAAACCTTGGCTCATACTCTGTTAGTTTGAGAGCAACACATGCAGCACTCAATTCATCTGTTAGTCTGTTTCTGGTACCAGATTTGATATAATTCAAAGCTGAAAACAGCTGCTCACAAGCATAAGATTACCCAAACAACGAAAGAAGAACAATTCCAAGTGCTTTCATTGACTTAAAATTATTCGTCAGAGAATTCCACACTTTAAGGATTTAATTTTCAGAACTACCAACTGTGCTGTCCATTGTCATCCCTTCACATTCTATCTTCTCAATGTTATTTTTCCAAAATAGAGCTTTCTTGAAATTCTAATAGCTCCATTTCCAGATGTCCTAAATCTAATCAGTGTAAGCAGGAAATATCCATCTCTTCATATTTGGCTTTATCTGGAGAAGTGAGAAAATACAGGGTCATCTCCATTTTCCGAAATTGCAAGAATCTGTTACTAAAGTCCTTGTGGATTTCCTGATGGCTTGGAGGATTGTCCATAAATATTGTAAAATTGTCTAAATGTATTTTTAGATTTGGAAAGTATTTCAGCTGCCCATTTTCAATGCCTCTTTCAAAAACCTGCAGCTTTCTCTCAAATGTTCTGATATCATAAAACATCTTTTCTGCTGTTTTCTCTACACCTAGCAGTGCTTTTTTCAGTACATTGAAGTGTGCTGTAAAATCTGTAAAAAAAAACATGAGGTTGGAAAGCCAGGCTGTATCAGTGAGATGGGGATATTCTTGCTCCTTTTCATTCATAAACAGCCTAACTTCATCCAAAGAAGCCACAAATCTCTACAGGACTTGTCCTCTGCTCAGCCACCGGATATTATTGTACATAAGTAAAGTGTTATACTGTGCCTGTACCTCATCAAGAAGTGCTTAAACTGTTGAAAATTAAGAGCACGAGCCATGATGTAATTCAGCATTTTTGTGACATCTTTGAGGATATCTTCTAATTTTTGGCTGCTATCTCTGGCACAAAGAGCTTCTTGGTGTATAATACAATGAAACTGAATGTCTGGATGTTTTACTTCTTTAACAAAGAACATGACACCAGATGTTGCCACAACCATGCAAGGTGCTCCGTCACTAGTAATTGAAACCACTTTTTCTGGTCTTATTTATTGTGCCAAAAAAGCTTCCATCACATCATTGTGGATATCTATTCCTTGTGTTCTTCTAGACAACAGTTTCAACAGCTCTTCTCTCATGATGTCACCAACAGCATAATGCAAAATTCCTGCGAGCCTTGCATGATTATTTATAGCTGTGCTTTCATTCAAGCACACAGAGTTACAGGTTGCCTTTTGTAAGTCAGTGGAGAGCTGCTGACTAACATCACTTCCCATGCACAGGACTTGATCTTTAACAGTATTTCTGCTAATGGGCATCTCAGAAATGCGTTGCATCATTTTATCCTTGTTTGGGAAATCATGAAAAAGTGAACTACTCCCAGCCAACATAGTCATTTTAATAAAATCCCCATCAGAGAGAGGCTTACCATGTTTTGCTATGCACAGTGAAATTTGAAATCTGGCAACTGTCAGATGATTTGATTTAGAAAGATATTTGGAAAAATAACATACTGGGAGTGGTATTTACACAATTTCTCCTTAAGAAACTCTTTCCTTTCAGATTCTCCAAGTTTGGCAACACTTTTGTGGTTCGTGTCAAAGTGACGTCTAACACTTGATATGCGGGACACAACACTTTCACTACACAGAATACATAATGCTTTTCCATTGCGTTCAATCACTCCAAATGATTCTGTCCAAGCTTCTTGGAATGATCTTCCACTACCTGTTTTAAAGGGACACTCCAGGCACCCAGACCACTTCTGCCCATTGGAGTGGTCTGGGTGCCAACTCCCACTACCCTTAACCCTGCAACTGCAATTATTGTAGTTTTTTATAAACTGCAATAATTACCTTGCAGGGTTAACTCCACCTCTAGTGGCTGTCTACTAGACGTAATGCAGAGGAGGAGCGGCGGCGGAGGAAGAAGCAGCGACGTGGGACATGTTGCGGCCTCTGGTAAGTGACTGAAGGGGTTTTCACCCCTTCAGCAACCGGGGATTGGGAGGTGGGAGGGAGAGGGGACCTGCAGTGCCAGGAAAACTGATTGTTTTCCTGGCACTGTAGTTTCCCTTTAAGTTTTGCTTTTTTTGCTGTACTCATTTGTTTGTGTAACATTTATTTTTAAAAAGACTGTAAGGGTACATTTGCTCACAAGCACAAAAAAACAGTACATATCACTTATTACCACACTACGAATATAAAGGGTGGAAAGGATACTTGTCATTTATTGCCACACTGCAAGGTTTGACAGTCTTAGTGTGCTGGTGAGTGACATGTACCCTCACAGTGCAGTAATAAGTGATATGTCTCTTTGTGTTTGACGGAGTTAGATGCAGAGAGAGGGCACCGGAAGCTTCATTTTGGCGGCTGGTATAGGTTAGGGTTTTTTTTCTGGTCTGTTTCTTATGTGGGACTTGTCACTAAGGCTGCAAAAATTGGCATGTGACAGTGACTAATTAATGACAGCAGACATAGGTAGTTTGTATCAAGGCCTTTTTAATCATTCTTTTTTAAAATAAAAATGTTTAATCTGGGTTGGACACATACCAGATTCAACCTCTGTGAAAAAGTGTCCCAAGTCTTTTAAGGCATGGGAGTAATTTGGATTAAATGCTACAACAAATAAATCAAATATTCAAAACAATCAGCCAATTGATTATGAAAATAATCATAGTTGCAGCACTGTATCCCTGTACCACTCTCACTGGTACACTCTACTAACGTAGGCAGTCCAAAATCTACAGAAAATATAAAAAAATTGGTTGCACAGTGGTCAGCCCCCATCAGAATAAAAAACAGTGACACAACTGTCAACCCCCATTAAAATAATATTGGTGGCACAGCAGTTAACCCCTATCAGAATCACTGAATAAAAATGATAAATGGTTTCAAGAGAGGCTGATCTACTAAGCGTAGCTCAAAACAGGTATGGAAGTTACTATACAAATAAACTTTCTAAGCAGAAAAAAACATAAAAGAACACAATAAATGCTAAAAGCAATTAAGAGTGAAATACCTGGAGCTAGATTGGAATAAAATAACAAGGGGGATGACTAAAGCAAGTAAAATAATCAAGAGAGAGACGCATAGTAAAACATCTAAATATATTAGACATAATTTCCTGTCTCCCGGCGGCATCGGCGAAGGGCACAGAGGGAGCAGTGCTGGAACAGCACGTACGTTAGTGCTCCCTTGCAATCCTCCATCCCACCCACCCACCAGTGCCATTTTAACAACATTATGGGCCCTGGGCAAAGCAGTGCACTGGGGCCCTGCCTAAACACAACTCCCAGGAATAAACTTTTTAATTATAGATAAAATTAAGCTTATATTTATCAGTATATCCAACAAATGCAATACATGCATACAATACATAAACACAGACTGCTGAACACATTCACACACCGACTGCTGAATACACATACATACAGACTGACACACACATACACATTGACACACACACAGACTGATGGAAACACACACAGACTGCTATATACACAGAGACAGACCGCTGAATACATGCACACAATCCACTGAATACATGCACACAGCCTGCTGAATAAACACACATACAAACATACACATAGACTGCTATATACGTACACACAGTCTGCTAAATACACACAGACAGTCCGCTAAATACACACACAGACTGCTGAATACATACAGACTGCTGAATACACACACTGCTAAATAAACATACAGACAGACTGCTTAATACACACACACAGAATGCTGAACACACAGAGTCAGACTGCTGAGTATACATAAACTGCTGAATACATACAAACTGCTAAATGCATAAATACTGCTTAAAACACACACAGACTGCTGAGTACACACAGTCAGACTGCTGAGTGCACACAAACTGATGAATACACACAGACTGCTGAATGCATACACACACACAGAATGCTGTGTACACTCAGACAGACTGCTGAATACACACAGACAGCTGTGGAGTACACACAGACAGTCCGCTGAATACACACACACAGACCGCTGAATACACACAGACTCCTGAATACATACAGACTGCTAAAAACACATTCAGATAGACTGCTGAATACATACACACAGACTGCTGAGTACACACACAGACAGTCTGCTGAATACACACACATAGTCTGCCGGATACACACACAGACTGCTGAATACACACAAACTGCTGAATACACACAGACTGCTGAATACACATATTGCTAAATACACACACACACACAGAGACTGCTGAATTCACACACACACAGAATGCTAAGTACACACAGACAGAATGCTGAGAACACCCAGACAGTCTGCTGAATACACATACACAGTCTCCTGAATATACACATACAGTCTGCTGAATACACACACACAATCTTCAGAATACATACAGACTGCTGAATACACACACATAGAGACTGCTGAATACACACACACACACACACACACACAGAATGCTGAGTATACACAAACAGAATGCTGAGTACACACAAACAGACTGCTGAGTACACACACATACTGCTGAGTACACACACAGACTGCTGAATACACACACACACAGTCTTCTGAACACACACACACAATCTGCTGAATACACACATGCAGTCTGCTGAATACACACACAGATTGCTGAATACACACAAACTGCTGAATACATTCAGACTGCTAAATACACACACTGATGAATACACACACACCCACACACACAGACTGCTGAATACACACAGACGGACTGCTGAATACACACAGGCAGACTGTTGAATACACACAGTCTGCTGAATACACACACACAGACCGTTGAATACACACAGACTGCTGAATACATACAGATAGACTGCTGAATACATACACACAGACAGACTGCTGAGTTCACACACAGACAGTCTGCTGAATATACACACAGTCTGCTGGATACACACATACACAGACTTCTGAATACACACAAACTGCTGAATACACACACTGCTGAATACATACAGACTGCTGAATACACACATTGCTGAATACACACACACACAGACTGCTGAATACACACACGCACAGAATGCTGAGTACACGCAGACAGAATGCTGAGTACACACAGACAGACTGCTGAATACACACACGCAGTCTGCTGAATACACATACGTATTCTGCTAAATACACACATACAGTCTGTTGAATCGTACACACCGTCTGCTGAATACATACAGACTGCTAAATACACACACTGCTGGATACACATACAGACAGACTGCTAAATACATACACACATACTGCTGAGTACACACACATACTGCTGACTACACACACAGACTGCTGAATACACACACATACAGTCTTCTGAATACACACACACAATCTGCTGAATACACACACAGATTGCTGAATACACACAAACTGCTGAATACATTCAGACTGCTAAATACACACACTGATGAATACACACACACACACACAGACTGCTGAATACACACAGGCAGACTGCTGAATACACACAGACGGACTGCTGAATACACACAGGCAGACTGTTGAATACACACAGTCTGCTGAATACACACACACAGACCGTTGAATACACACAGACTGCTGAATACATACAGACTGCTGAATACACATACAGATAGACTGCTGAATACATACACACAGACAGACTGCTGAGTACACACACAGACAGTCTGCTGAATATACACACAGTCTGCTGGATACACACATACACAGACTTCTGAATACACACAAACTGCTGAATACACACACTGCTGAATACATACAGACTGGTGAATACACACATTGCTGTATACACACACACAGACTGCTGAATACACACACGCACATAATGCTGAGTACACGCAGACAGAATGCTGAGTACACACAGACAGACTGCTGAATACACACATGCAGTCTGCTGAATACACATACATATTCTGCTAAATACACACATACGGTCTGCTGAATCGTACACAGTCTGCTGAATACATACAGACTGCTGAATACACACACTGCTGGATACACATACAGACAGACTGCTAAATACATACACACAGACTGCTGAGTGCACACAGACATACTGCTGAGTACACACACATACTGCTGAGTACACACACAGACTGCTGAATACACACACACAATCTGCTGAATACACACATGCAGTCTGCTGAATACACACACACAGATTGCTGAATAAACACACCCTGCTGAATACATTCAGACTGCTGAATACACACACTGCTGGATACACAAACAGACAGACTGCTGAATACATACACACAGAATGCTGAGTACACACACAGACTGCTGAGTACACATACAGACTGCTGAATACACACACAGTCTGCTGAATACACACATACAGTCCGCTGAATACAGACTGCTGAATACATACAGACTGCTGAATGAACACACACACACACATACTGCACTGAGGGGTGCAGTGTGTGAGGAGTGCTGTGTGTGAGGGGGATGCTTTGTGTGGTGCTGTGTGTGTGGGGGGTGCTGAGTGTGAGGGGGGTGCTGGGTGTGAGGGGGTGCTGTGTGGGTGAGAGGGAGGAGTGCTGTGTGTGGGAGGGTGCTGTGTATGTGTGGGGGAGGACTGCTGTGGGTGTGGGGGGAGGAGTGATGTGTGGGGGGGATGCTGTGTGTAATGGGGGTGCTGTGTGTTGGGGGTTCTGTGTGTGGGGGTGGTTTCTGTGTGTAAGGGGATGCTGCAGGTAGCAATCTTTTTAAAATAATCCTTAAAATCTTTATCCCCCTCCTTTCTTCTTACCTTTGGTGAAGGAGGGGGGACACAGCCAGCCCTGGTGGTCTGGTGGTGGTAAGTACTGTATGGTGTCTGGCTGCAGCTCTCCTGTCCTCCCACATAATGCTGTGTTGAGCATTGCCATGGAAACATGCGGCAATGCTCAACACAGCATTACTCGGGAGGACAGGAGAGCTGCATCCACATACCATACAGTACTTACCACCACCAGACCACCTGACCACCCGACACAAAAGCAGAGTTGGTGCCTGCTGCTTTGAGCCGACCGGCGCCAGCAGCCACCCCCCCCCCCCCGTTGACCTATGGCCGTGTGCCAACAGAGAGGGCTTGGCGTGCCACGAAAATAAACATGACCTATGTTTTCACTAAAAATTCAACTTATTCAAGCTGAGTGGCTCTGATAAAATATTGCTTCATATTTTAATATTTGTACTTTGCCCTGGAATTGTTCCAGTATTGCTTTTGAAAAATATTGCCTTATGTATTTCATTTTATACAAATATGTTGGAAATCAATCAGCTTATAATATCTTTACATTAGAGTTACCAGGTTTTACTGACATTGTCTTCAAATAGTTGTATCAGTAAAATCACCTTTGATGACTGTGAGTCTAGAAGTACTAATAAAAAGGATTTATCCATCCAACCAACCATACATCGATATGTACTTCCATCCATCCTTCCTTCCATCATTCCATCTATTCAATCATCCATTGGTAGATTGAAATAAACAAAATAAATTGCAGGGAAATATTTATATGAAGGTCTGGTTGAAACCTAAAGCTTTAAATGCTGGATGGAAGAATAATTAATGTACTTTCAATAGGGGAAGAATAGAATCCATGTATGATAGCACAAATGGATATATCATTATGCCATTGCAAATAGACTAAGTTCAAAAAGAAATATAGTGCATGTTCTAATTTATATCTGTAATTGTGTAATTTCATAAAAAAAGAAAGTCACAAAATTGTGTGCTAGTTTCTGCAAGAAGAATTAGGAATTCAAACTTTTTTTATGAATAAGTGTAAACGGACATGGATGGATGGATGGCAGAATGGCCAGAAGAACGGACAGATGGATGGACAAGTGGATATTTGCACAAACTTTACTATTTGTTTAAAACCCACTAATGGCATTAACAGTCATATTCAGACACTCTTTAAAACTAGTAAAATTAAATTAGAATAATGGATTATGATGTCCATGTGAAAACTGGAGGAAGGAATTCCAAAGTTTCACACAGGGCACCTGAAGGCTTAAGGCCAGCCCTGATTTTTAATGTTTCAAAAAGTAAGATAGAAGAAAACCAAAGATCACAGTGTATTTAGATAAGGACAAATGAATTTGACACACGTAGTGTCATTTTATTTTATGTGCTGCATTGCAGAATTAAAGGAGAATGTCTTTTGCTTGCAGAGATGCCCCAAGCACCATCACTATTTTAGGTGTGAACATAGAACCAGTGGGACTGCTACAATTTGTAACGCAGTATTTACCCTGCAGGGATCACGTCAAATTAGAGGGGAAATTAAATCTTTTTTTTTTTTTTTCATCATTCTTTATGCTGAAATGTCTGATCAAAGCTTCCAACCAACACAGAGTTCAAGCTTTATTGCAATAATTATATTCTGATATTAATAATATGAAACTGTATAAATCTAAGAAAATCCTATTTGATTGATTAGCAAAGTGCCTTTCAGACATTAGGCATATAGTGGCAGCCTATATATTAGCAGATTTAAAAAGAGGTAATGAAGATATATCTCCAGTCAACTCAGTAGGCGTAATTTGCCATGTAAACCTTAATTGTTACATATTGATGTGACTTAGTTTCAATAAAAAGCAGAAAACACTGAGTTTTAGTGGGATTTACTTTTCTACACACTTTAAAGAGATTATGGAAAAAAGAATAATAGTGTCTATCAAAAAGAAATTTTAACCCTTTTACTGTAAAGCAACACATTACTGAAGTACTGAAAGGGGTTAGTGGAAATGTCTGTCAGATAGATAGATAGATAGATAGATAGAGAGATAGATAGAGAGATAGATAGATAGATAGATAGATAGATAGATAGATAGATAGATAGATAGATTTAAACAGACTTTTTTTTCTGTTTTACTGACCATTTATGAATTTATCCTGGTGAGATAAAATGAGATGGAATGAAAAATTATAAATTGGTATTAATTACATCTTTCAAGTTCTTTGAGTGTATTGGCCCACGTTGGCCAATGTTAATAAAAACATTTTTATCCCAGTAGGAAACTATGAAATTTCCAACTCCATGATTTAATTGAGAGTTTACAAGAGCACATTTACCGTAAGTGTGTGATGATTACTTCACATCCTCTTGTGCTGTGACTTCTATATTATGAAACGGGGGCTACATACAAGAGGTCTATGGATCTTCATTAATCTCACAGCTCTCCTGGGTTTCGAGTGCTGAAGAAACTAACTAAAGTTCCCTATGCAGTCTGGACATTGAAAACTCCAAAAGAGTAGAAATCTCTTTAGTACATGTTTGTACCAAGGTATAAGGCAAACAACCAGAGTAAACACAAATTCGTAATAGGCAATTTACAGACTCCTATGTGACTGCAAAAAATAGAATTTTCCTTTTTATTCTGTATTTCATTTTATTATGATATGAGTTTAATTTTGAATGTTGAGAAAATTTACAATGAATTTTGAAATAGCCAATATACAAATATAGCTAAGTTGTAGCTACCAGTTCAGGTAGTTTCATCTACAATTTACATGTTCTTTGGAAATTCTCTATTTACCGAAAATTCCTAAATTGTTCTTCATCTGTTATTCTCATGTTCCTTTTGTAATAAATCCTACTTAATAATTTTTTCACCTGTCCTTAGTTAAGAAAGGGTTTTCTGATTCCATCTAAGAGCTTCCATGACATGGCTCTCAGAGAGAATGCAGTATAAATCAATGGGAAGCATAAACATATCATATAAATAATGTTAATCATGGATTCCTACGTTAACATTTTACCAGGTAACAATTCCACATAAAATACAACTTTTATTTTCACCACATGACTTATTATTATCCTGAACACAACTTCTGACAGCTGCTTCAATTTCTTCTTCAATGTAGACTTGCTTTTTCAATTTTAGAAATAGACGCGAATGTTTCTTTAATCTTTTCAATCTTGGATATGATTTGTACAACACTATCTTGTCAGGTATCTTTTTGTGTCAAGACATTTGTTATGATAACATGTGTTATAGCTCTTCTACTGTACTAATTCACATTAATTTGGGAGTGCCAGACTTTTTGGGACAGAATGTTAAAAACAGACTTAAAAGAAAACGTCTATATGACATTTGCATTTATTTCAAGCAACTGCAGAACTTAATATGGCAGCATATACTTCAATTTTTAAACTTTTATGGTCTCTGCTGTGTCCTCTCAAATTAACCTTGATCTGTATACCTGATAGGTATATTAGACAGGATAAATAAACTGTATTATGATGCATACATATAAAAATATTCTGAATAAACGGCAATAATAACTTGAACGTAAAACTTTAGCAATCAAGCTTCCATAATGTTTTGCCATTTTTAAATATTAAATTGAGGCCATATTATGACAAAATTCTTTATTGCTAATGAGAACAGTCTGGGTTTTGACAATGATGCTGGTGTTAGGGACTATCAGTATTATTCAAGGTAAGGATTCAAAGGGATTTCAAAGTGAATTTCAAATTTAAGTCCAAAGTAGCAGAACTGGAATTCAGCTATTTTTTAGCTTTAAATTCACTTCAAACTTTGCTAAAAACAAAATGCTGGATCCACAACATTTTTGGTGATTCAGTTTTGAAAAACAAAATAAATTAGACTACATTAGGGTGTCAGGAATGACACAGGGATCCAATGCGCAGAATGCAAAATAGAAGAATGTATAGCGGGCCTTAGAATGGCCGGACTAACATAGGAAAGGATAGAGAATAGTCAGGGACAAGCCGAGGTCGAGGGAGCCAGAAAAAAAGTAAGCAAATAAACAAGCCTAGTCAAAGGGAAGGAGAGCACAGAATAATCAAAATCAGAGACAAGTCAAATTCCAATAAACCAAACCAGAGTATGAACAATCAATCTAGAATCACAATAGGGCAATGATTCAATGCAAATTAGTAATTTTTATACTTTGGCTGTTGAAGTGATGGCCCATACACATATATATATATATATATATATATATATATATATATATATATATATATATATATATATATACATACATATATATGTGAGCAAGACTAATGCAATTTTATCCCGGCAGATTGACATGTGTCTAGATAAATTTCTTAACTTAAAATAAGAAGTGAAACATTATCATTTAATAGTCATATTTTTTCTACCCGAGTATGTGTAAACATAAAAAAATACTGAATCAAATTTATGCGGCAGTATAAAGTAAAAAGATTTGTATTCAAAAGCTGACTAACCGTATTTCAAATGTTGCCATGTCACAAACCTCTTTGATTAAAGCGTTTCCAATATCTAGCTCTCACACAAAGATAGACATGGGTCTCGGAAACATTTTACGTGTACGTATGCTCAGTTCATAATCATTTTTTCTGACAACAACTACCAATTAAAATTTCATCTTTCATACTAATCATAAAAGACATAATATTATAAAGAGTAAAGATGGAATTTAATATGGAAACTGTTAAAGTCACTACCATTTCATTAGACTTCAGAAAGACTTTACCTTATGCTAAATATCTGTCAACTTAGCGGTTAAAGGAGATCTATTAAAGTAAAATGTACATAAAAGAAATCAAGATGAAAAGTGAATATATTATATTTGCTCTAATTCATAAACATATTGTACTAGTGTTTGACTTTTTAAAATAATGTAAATTATTTGTGAGTTATCAAATAATATGTTAACTGCCTAATTTTCTCATACATATTGAATCTTCACATGGCAAGGTCTAAGAGGTGACCTTGTTTGGAACTGGATTCAAGAAGTTCTACATTTAGAGAAATATACTCTGACTCACAAGGAAAAACAGAATTAAAACAATTTATAATCAGAATATTAATATGTAATCACGTTTACAATCATAGAAATGGCGTGTGAAAAAACCCCCACAGAAATCTTTCCTTATTTTTCTTTATTAATAGTATGACATTAACCACACACTAAATTAATATACTATCTAAACATCTGCTCGGGTTGCAAAGTTAAACCATGAAATGTGTGGATATATAGGCAGTAAGTTCAAAAGGACATTAATCATTCATAGAAATAACTGTATAGTGAGGTGGAATGTAGACACAAAAGTGTTGCCATAGAACACATACAAAGCAAGCACTTCACCAAGATAAATCAAGTCACTTAAGGAGTCACTATAGTCACCAGGACAACTACACCTTTTTTTTTGTTCTTCTTTTTGCAGTAAATACTGTGTTTTCAGAATAATGGCTATGTTTACATTACAGCCTAGGGGTACCTCCACTGGCCACTCCTGCTAGACATGCTTCCTGGGACAGTGCTGCACAGTGTGAAGAACTGCTATTCAGTGTCTCCACCCTCTGCATGAAGACACTGAACTTCTCTCATAGGGATGAATTGATTCAATGTAGTACTGTGTTTGGCTTATGCTGGCTCTGCCCCTGATCTACCTCCTTGACAGTCTCAGCCAATGCAATGCTTTCCTATGGGAAAACATTGTGATTGGCTCAGTTCAACACTTCTGATGATGTCAGCCAATCAGGCAGAACAAAGGCAGAGCCAGCAGCAGCAGAATGGAATAAACGTAAGATTTTTGATATGTTTATGGGGACTAGAGATGCCAGGGGGCCAGCTGGTGATCTTAACGCTATGGGGTTAGAAATACATGTTTTTTGTTCCTGACACTATAATGTTCCTTTAAATTACTAATGTAACTAGTTAAAATAAAAAGTATCTAGTAAAGAAAAGATAAAAATACAACACTCTATCCCCAGAAAAGAAACCTATTCCAATAAAACAGGGTTACAACAACTGCAGCACCCCCAAATACATAGGGATAAATTAAAATTAAAAAAGAGGGAAAGGGAAAGCATGAAAAAGAAAACAAGGGGGAAGTCAGCATATAATATCAGATGAAAATAAATCCATATAATTATAAGTACACAATAAAAAAGTAAAGATATAAAAATTATATATATATATATATATATATATATATATATATATATATATATATATATATATATATATAAAGGCCTAAGAAAAGAAAAGGAAACCATCAAAATGACAAAATAAAATCTCAAACTTTGTTGTGTCTTTCTGTCTATTAATCTTTGAATGAGGTATAATTAAACTATTTATCGATTCACATGGGGATAAAGTCTTGAAAGTATATATACATTTGAATTCCAATTCTAGAGGAGTTTGATTAAGTTTCCCTTGTCTGGTATAGGGAGTTTCCAGTTGGCTCGAATTGACAGAGAAATGTACTCTTCTTCATGTAACCAGTGCTAGTAAACTGTAAAACATATCCTTTAGTTTAAAATTATTGTAGTCTATAGAGGTAATTTAACATATGTATAAATTAACAAAATAAAATTTCCATGAAAGTCCAGTAAGAGGTGGCAAAAATATTATTTAATACCTCTATACATACAAGTGGATTATAGAAGGTGGACATTATTGTGTACCATATGAAATTTAGGTAGTGTGTTACCAATTACATTTAGTCATGTGTTTATAGTATCAGATTATGTTACAATTTCATCTGGAAAATTTTTGTTCCAGAGTATTTTTAAGTATTACTATTTTTAAGGTTTTTATAGCGTGATTAGCCTGGAAAAATTGATTTGCAACTGGAATATAAAATTATTTTTCTTTGTGGTTTCTAGTCTAATGTCTATGTAGGTTTTAGTGAGGTTTTCCTTAATTAGCATCTCTTCTTTGACTCAATTATTCTGGGTATTGATTACCCCCTCACACATCTCTCACTCTTAATATACTATTAATAGCTTCTGCTATTTATACCTCCCCCCTTTCCTTAATTAGCATGTCACTTGAGTCTTGAGTCTTGAGTTGAAATTGTTAAATTCCATTATATTGATCAGTATGGCTTCTGGCCTGAGGGTGAGAGAAAACTCTCAAAAGCTTGTTTTGTTAGTCCAATAAAATATTATCACTGCTTAAAATATTAAAATATTTCCCTCTACATCACCTATAAAGGGGATTCCAGCTTTTTATACATACATTTCAGACAAAATGCAGCAATGAAAAACCAGACATCAAAGACAGGAATTTGATGGTGGTGAGATGATACAGGAAGTGGAAATGATTTGGCTTGCAAAACAATTGAACAATGGACAGCTTGTTCAACGTCCACATATGCTGTAGTGGTTATGATGCCAGGAGTGCACTTGCACCTATCCATTTTAGAATGGTTTGACTTCTTAACAGGGGTCCACCTCCATCTATCAGATGCTACACTTCACCTCAACAACTTCCTATAGAGATCTGTAAACTCTGTACCTGAAGAAAGACAGTGGTGTATGGCTTAGGTCACTGGCTGAGAACATTTAGCTCAGGAGATCTATCAGAAGTTCATTTAGGAGCTTATGACTCTCTATTAGAAGTAGTGGAGGAGAGTAGTGATGACGATGGACCAGGTAAAAATTCAAACCATTCTAAAATGGTTTGACTACATAAGGTGATTAAGCGACAGTGAGTTATGATGTTTAGACTGTTCCTTTTAAAATAAAGTTAAATGATAAAACTCAATCCAATACAGAACAGTATAAATATGAAAACATGTGAAAATTGGTATATATTAGAAGTTTACTTGTTGTATATGTATGCATAAATAGTCTAGTATATTTTAGCGATGAATGCATACTAAACGAAAAAAATGGTGTTTAGATGAAAATTATCTGTGAAAAGTCTGAGAGGTCAGGTTTGCATTTTTTCCTGTACATTTATTTAGCTAAGCACTTTCTTTAACTGGTACAAATGTTCCACCAGGATCTTTAAACGCAGCAAGAGATACTGATGGCATCTGGGCATGTTCATAACACAGAGTAGCATCCTGCTCCTACTGATCTCTTCAAGGAGTTAGAAGACCAGAGTCGGCAATTAATTTTGTTCCAACTACATAAGAAAACCAAGGCTCAGTGTGGGAATTTTCCTTCAACTGCTGTTTTAAACAAAAAACTAAAAAACACAATGCAGGAATAAAGTATATAACAAGAACCTTTACATATGTATGGCCATGTTGTATCTTTAAAATATGATTGTTTTAAAAACTTGTTCTTCATCATGTGCAGGCAATGTCTATTCATACAGCCCACACATCCTCTGCTGAATGAATCCCTCCAGAATATAGAACTCTAACTTTCCATCTGCTTCATAAATTCTTAGAAAATTACCCTTACTAATTAGGAAGATTGCATGCCAAATGGAACATTTAATTATTTTAAACCAATGTTAACATATCAAAAATAAACGAAAAACATACACTATTATTTTTATTATTATTAGTATTTCTATGAAAGATTATATTTCTTAAAATTTACATCCACTAGAATTCCTGAATAGAAAATTAGCTCCTCAGAAAATTCCATCTCTCAATTTTAATTCTGGTCCATGAGCAGGGGCGTCAGTAGGGGAGGGGCAGACAGAGCCATGTCATGTAGTGCCCCCCCAATTGAAATTAAATCTGAGAGCACTGAGTCTCTCTACACAAGCTGCAGCAGTGCACTGAGGTGGGTGATTTTCCACGTGTGGCCAAAGGGAGAACTGTGCTGCGAGGAACTTGCTGCTGGATTACAGAGAGGAGCGCAGGGGAGAGACCAGGAGAGGAAGCTCAGTTCTGCCTGGGGGAATGATGCATCCAGGCAGCTGCTGGTAAGTGTGAGCCAATGTGTGTGGTTCAGTCTGTGTGTATGTATTGGTCAGTCTGTGTGAGTGGAGGGGTCAGTCTGTGTATGGCGGTTCAATATGTGTGTATCTGTATGGGTCAGTCTGTGTGTGGGAGTCAATCTTTGTGTGTATGGGTCAGTCTGTATGTGTGTATTGGTCAGTCTGTGTGTGTTTGTATTGGTCAGTCTGTGTGTGGGTATGGGTCAGTCTTTGTGTGGGGGCAGTCTGTGTGTGTGTATTGGTCAGTCTGTGTGTGTGTATTGGTCAGTTTGTGTGTGTGTGTGTGTGTGTGTGTGTGTGTATGGGTCAGTCGTTGTGTGTGTGTGGGGGTCAGTCTTTGTGTGTGTGTATGAGTCAGTCTGTGTGTGTGTATTGGTCAGCCTGTGTGTGTGTATTGGTCAGTCTGTGTGTGTATGGGTCAGCATGTGTGTGTGTGTATGGGTCAATCTGTGTGTGTGTATTGGTCAGTTTGTGTGTGTATCTATTGGTCAGTCTCTGTGTGTGTGTGTATCAGTGAGCTTGTTCACTCTCCGAGGCACCCAGCTTTAATGTTTACTGCTCAGTTTAGCAAAGGGCTGACCAATCCCAGGTGCCATATACTCACACACACAAATATATACATGTTTTATAACTGCCCCCTACTTTTGTCCCTGGCCTCTCATGTGGCCCCTACCCCAAATATGAATCCTGGAGACACCACTGTTCTTGAGTAAATTATTATTTGGTAAATTCCTGTACAGACTGGTTTTTTACTCAGGACCTCTTGATGTTACCTGTCTGAAGGAGTTATATAAATGTTGCAATACTTAAAGGAAGCTTGTCTTTTCCAAATGGTCACATTACTGTAGATATCCATCTTGATATGGACATGTGAAAAAATAATATAATCCATTAGAGATGAGTAAGGAATTATGCAGGATTCGCAAAAATAGTGCATAAAGGGCAGAAAGTGACGTTTTATTGATAAAGTAGTCCCATTCAAAATTAAACTGAGAATGTCTAATCATAATAAGTCTCTTGAGGTAAATTTCATGAGAAAAGATTTCATAGGTGACAGATCAACTTTGACCGTTTCCTGCTAAAACTTCAATTGCTTTATAAACCCATCTGATAAACAAATCCCATTGCATTGCATTATTTTTTGTAACTAGTTTTGTGCTTAAAATATACTTATGCATTGAAGCCTAATAATCCACATGAGACAATTTTCATAAAGAATATACAAGCTCTCTGTGGAGCTAGCAGTTCATATGCTGACAGGGCTAATCAATCAACTTAATTAACCAGAGTTTGAAAAATGCTAAGATAACTCATATAACAATGATGTGCATTTTGTTGTTGAAATACCTTAGTAGAAGCATCTTTTTGTGTCCATAAATTAACTATGAACTGAATTGCCTCAGTCATATCAGCTAGTACCCAATTATTGCTGTAGCACAAGGGTGAGACAGAAAAAAGACTTTAATGTTAACACAATAGGGGTCAAATTTCTATAAGTGGAACAGCCACCATGAAAAATCAATGGAATCCTGTTTCTCATTGCGTCAACGTTCATTCTTTGCAGCATAATTCCTCTCTACATAGTCAAATTTCTATAAGTGGAACAGCCACCATGAAAAATCAATGGAATCCTGTTTCTCATTGCGTCAACATTCATTCTTTGCAGCATAATTCCTCTCTACATAACTATCGATGAGCAAGCCGGTGCTCTAGGCAAAATGAAAATTGAAACAAATATACTCAACATACGTAATGTAGTGGAAAGTCTGCCAAGATCAAAGAGAGAACAAAAATAAGAGCACCAATATATATCAAAAAGTACTATTGTATTATATCTAATGTTATACAAAAATGGGGCTAGCCCCAAAACACATACATATACAGTCTTCTGGGTAAAGGAAAGTACACTCTCTTTGAATTCTATGGTTTTACAAATCAGGACATAATAACATCTGTTTCTTAGCAGTTCTTAAAATTAGGTAATTTTAACTTCTATCCCTCGGCAGGGATCCTGTTGTGCTTTAATAACTACAGTATTTTCTCCTGGTCAGTATTTCATTCTTAAAAGGTCAATATAAGTCCCATAGGAACATTGCAAATGTTGCAGAGAACATCATAGTCAATGTTTTCCCATGGTGGCTTATAAGATAACTCAAAGTCCCTGTAGCTATAAGTCTATCACTAATAATGATGCCTAAAAAGAAAGAAGTTTAAATTTCTCCTTTTTCAGTATCAGATAATCCAACGTGTGTGGTTGTGTTAAGAGTGTCTCACACACTTTTAGATTGGACCTCTCTACTCTCCTGGAGCAAACCTGATCTTAGATCTCACACACAGATGGCTAGCAGGTTAGGAGATAGTTAGACTTGGGTGGTAAAATTGTAATATAGGCTATATACAGGTTGGTATCTACTGTGGAACTGCTGTTATCACCTTGTAAACCATTTCCATGCATCCGATATCATGGAGGGAAACTTGGGATAAACTACCACAGAGGAGTTTGTGGAATGAAATCAGAACCAACAGACCAAAATTTGAGATTCCTGAAAGTGAAGGAAAAACTTCTAAGATGGTGAAGGATTGTGCTACCGATAGCAGGTGTAATGTTTATAAACATTCATTAAAATAGACCTGCCTCCTGAAGCCTGTTTGTATTTTTTTTTACCTGCTAGCTGCTTATTCAAATTAGTAGCTAAGTAGTTAATTGTTTAACATGCAATCTAGAAAAATTGACATGATTTGAAATCTGAGTAGTATTCGTCATGACACCTCCGACAAAAATTATTTAGGCAAAATGCATAGTATCACAAGAATACGACTTGATAAGACACATTGCTGTTAACTTTGCAAACTTTTTGCTCTCAACTATCCTGTCAGTTATTCATTTTGTTTTCTTAATGATACATTGCTATTCATACTTAATAAGGAAAAACGTTATGAAATATGAGCTCTAAATTATAGTAGAGATATGATAGAGGGTTTAAATTAAAAGTATATGAAAAAAATGAAAATTAAAAAAAAATAAGGATTAAAAAAAGAAAGAATTCATATAATAGTAATGTAACAAAGACATAGCATGCAGAATTCAGGTTTTATAGAGTGCCAGTACCATGTGCTGTGTGATTTAAAGGGACACAATAGTCACCCAGACCACTTCAGCTCAAAGGTCCCTCAGGTTTTAACCCTTCACATGTAAACATAGAGAAACTGCTACGTTTACATAGCAGAGTTCATCCAACCTCTAGTAGCTGTCTTCCTAACAGTTGTCTTCCTGACTGCCGCTAGGTCACCAGCACTAAGGGTGCCCGGCGCTGGATTAAGGTAAGCTGCTGAAGGGGTTTTAACCCCTTCAGCGCCATGGGAGGGTGACCCTGAGGGTGAGGGTCCCCCAAGGATGACATAGTTTTAGGAAAACGGGTTTGTTTTCCTGACACTATAGTGATCCTTTAAGGTTACACAAGGTAAGAGCCTTTTTTTATATTTGTTAACTGAATCATTTTACATGTTGCAGATTTTTTTAAATGGATAAAACTCTCAGATAACAAATTTTGATCTGTGAATTCTACCTGTTTATGTGTATTAGGGTAAATTCAGTGGCAAAAAAGTACCCCTTTAGAAATGACAACATTTATGTATGAATTTGTTTTAAAAGCTGGTTTGATGCTCATGTAAGTTAATTTATTCAAGAAACACTGTTTGTTTTAACTATTAACACACAGATTAGTGTATTGTTCTTGCACACATTGAATATATAATTAAAATATTTAAAAAATAGGTTGGAAAAAGTATGTTTTAGCCTTAGACCAGGGATAGGCAACCTTTGGCACTCCAGATAATTTGGACTACATCTTCCATAATGCTCTTACACCCATAATGCTGGCAAAGCATCATGGGAGGTGTAGTCCAAAACATCTGGAGTGCCGAAGGTTGCGGATGCCTGCCCTAGACGAATGATTTCAGCAAAAACTAATTGGAGTTAGAAATTGGCAAGCTAGGTTAGGTGTCCAATTAATAAAACAAGAGTGGAGGTGTGGATTAGAGCTACTTTGACTTATAAAAAACATTTAAACATTTTATATTTGCTATTTACAAAAATCATCTGTTGATGTGAGCAAAAAATAGCTTTCAGAAGACCTGCAATCACGAATTGATGCATTGCATGAAGTCGGAATGGATTACGAAGAGCTTAAATAGTACTTTGTCCCCTGTTAGACATATTGTCTGTAAATGGAGATGATTTTGTACTGTGGTTACACTCCCTAGAAGTGGCTTTACAGTCAAGATGACTCAAAGGGCACATACAAACCCTAGAGTGATAGCTAAATACTTAATTATTCATTGGAGCTGGTTAAATTGTGCGCTGTGAGTTTACTTTATGGAAAATATTGAGCAGGTATAGTTGCAATGGCAGGACACCACAAATGAAACTGAGGCTTCTGCAAAATAAAAAGCGTTGCTGCATACCTGAAGTTTTGACAAAGACCACTTGACACTTCACAAGGCTAGTGGGAATGTTTAGTGACTGATGAAACTGAGGTTTAATTGTTTGGGAGCTTGCTTAGTGTAAAAAAGGGCACCGCATACCAACATGAAAACATTATACCAATGGTTAAGTATATGTGCTGTATATTTTCCCTGTTTTTGAGTTCCTTCCAAATTGTTATTCTTTATTAATACAGATTTATTTTATATTAATTTATTTGCATTTTTTTTCTTTCCTCACAATTTGACATATTTTCTCTTACACTTTCTATTTATTATTATTATTATTATTATTATTATTATTATTATTACAATTATTATTGCCAAATTAACCAAATTGGAACCATTCTATTTTTTTTAATCTAGGCTACTGTGTCTTTAATTTAAAAAAAATGAACATCAATGCAATGCAAAAAATCCCTTTTCGTGAAATATTGTATGCCAGAATAGTAGTTTTTATCTTCATAGTTATTTTTTTTTCTTTAAATTGTATCCTAATTAATCAGTTAATGGGGCATATTTGTGCTAATGTACCACATTGTAGAATATGATTAATAGTGGAGAATATATAAAAGGGTGTAGATGACTGTCTTTGTCTTCAGAGTTATTTTAAATAATGGAAAGTCTCAGCTGGTATTCATGTCAGCGTTAACTTGAAAAAGGCCAAGGTCTGTGTGAATGGGGAAAATGAAAAACACTTTATAACGTGCTCTGACCATTCTGTTCCTGTTCAGTGACTTAATAGACAACTTTTATTCCTAGTGGTGCAATCCTAGAACTTTGTTAAACAGTTAGCTAACATGAAATGAAATTGTTATGAGCAAACAAGAAATTACTGAAAATGTTAATGGCTCAGCGATATGCACAGAATATATTATTTTAACTAAATAAGCTCAAAGGTAATAAACACTTTATTGCATTTATCTAATTAAGTTAACAATGCCAGAGTCAATCGAACCAACTGTTAAACAGAAAATGAAATTCCACTGGACTTAATGGGCTGGATAATATTAAGGGTGATAAATGTCTACCTAAACTTAGAGACTACACCAGGAATTTTTTGGCAAAAGTCATATGGCGAGATTAAAAAAAATCTGTCAGTCTGTTTGTCTGACCATCTGTCCACCTGCCCATCTGTCTGTCTAGTTATCTTAAAGAGAGTGTTTTAAAGGGAATGTCTCGGCATCTTGCATGTATAATAAAGGTTAAGGGATCATTACTGCATTTGATTTTACAGTAGTGACACACATTTTTGTTTGCTTCCATTTGAGTGTAGTCACTCGTGGGATCACTGTGCTTGTAGAATGGACTGTAAAGCATTATATGTAGCATATAAGCAAGTGCTTGTGATGTCATATATGCTGTAGTGTATGTGTATAACGTCAGGCATGTACATGGCTCCTCATATTGGCTATGGGAGGTGAGTGGTTGGATGACATTTCTCTGTCACTTGTTACTGCTAAACTAATTAGCATGACGGAAGAAAGAATGTCACTTATTTTCTTTTTCTATTACTTTACAATTTTTCTTCGCATTTTGAGCAATGGCATTTTTACGTAGTGGAGTCACAAACCAATCACATTTCATAAAACCATAGGAAGAGCTTAAAAAAAATTGACATATAGCTTGTCACGTGCTTTAGCCAAAAACCAGCATTCTCCTTGATCAGTGTCAGAATACTGTCAGTAACTCCTCGTAGCTCAGATGCAGATGGATTTGGTGCAAATGTCTTACCTGCTGTCTTATCTACAGATCTGCACATTTGCTCATTATTTATTAATTAATTATTTTTAGTGTAAAATAAGACTCTGTTATGCTGTTTATCTTAATAATTATTGTGAACAAATTACAGTAATACAATTAGACATGTATTTCAGCTCTTGAACAGCTATATTTATTTATTTTTTGCTATTGTGTACTTTAACACACAAGGACATTTGTAACACTACCCTCCCCCAGGAGGTAACAGTTAAACTTTGAGAGTGTTATTCAATCACTTTGAGTGAAAACCACGGGCATGTTTGTGTTTGGACCTTAAAGAACAGTCGAAGTCTGATAAAGCATGATTACATCACCACAGCATTCTAACAGCTTTATGTCTGTGGGGTTCCTATTTTCCTTTCTGTACTATAACAATTCCAAATTCTCTTTGTTCTTGTTATACTATAACAAGCCTCAGTTATATTTGACTTTTTTTACAGTAACAAATGCAAATGTTATATGTTTGATGTTTCTTCAACTGGAATATTCTGTCTTGTCCCATACAAATTAATGTATATTGATCCAATCCATCCCATTATAATCCAACACAGTTTCTTTGTAATATAGAAACAATAGTTTTCACTAAATGAGGAACTGTAGACATTTGACAAAAGAACTGCATAATGATAAACCTTTATAGCTTAATTGGCAAAAAATATCCAGCGCCCCCTAGCCCTCCAGCTATTTGGGCTAAAAATGAGCAATTCTCCTGCATACATGTATTCTTAATTTTGTATTCATTATTAGATCCAGTTTCCAGTAGAATGCTACATGTCACCATTCACAAAAACAAAAAATGCTAATTCAGCTTGATATCTGTTTAGAAACACATAGTGTACATATTGCTCTAAAAAACACATATTTTTTGTCCTAAACCTGTCCTATCAACAAGGCACCGTATTTACCGTACATGTTTACACAACTGTTCTACTTTTCAATTTCACACAGCACTGTACCCGGTATCAGCCAATATCTTGGTGTTTTCAGTAGAAATTATGCAATAATTGATTATTCCATGGTGACAGTATGTGCAGATCATTCCCTTTCTGTCTATTAAGACAGAGAAAACTGGCATTTATTGAGAATTCATGCTGGCAAGTTTGGTATCATTGAAAACCTGATACTAGCTCATTAACAAAGCTATCTAAATCTGTTCAATTAGGAAAACAGTGTTTACAATTAGTTTGTTTTTTTAAATTCTGCATTCAGTACATTTGTCAATCCCAAAATAAGGATTAAAAAGACTAAAGATCGACTAAGTCTTTAAAAAGCTGAAATATTTTTACTTCAGCCATTCACAAAACACATGCTTAGTCAACATTTCACTTCAACCCAACAGTCTTTTCACATAACTTGCAAGAACAATATACTTTATCAAGACACAGCTGAGATTGACTACATTTTCTTTTGTTTAGTTCACTTCTACAGAATTTGTGGAGTTTTTGATATTGCTTATATTATGTTAATTCATCTATAGTATGTATTTGACAGTATAGTACATTATTCTCTCAATCCTTGTGGACACAGTGAATGATGTGTACTATAGTAATACACAGTGGCTGGAGAACACATTATGAAATGGAGATTAATATCTACTCCATTAACACATTGTCCAATGAATACCACATAAAATGGTTACCTGTTTCATTATAGAAGCTTGTGGACCACATATCCCATGTTACTAAGTCAGACTAAACTCGGCTGAGGCATATATGTGAAATTTAGCTCAAAAATCTACTGCACATCCCCCTAGGAAAATGTAACACTAAACTAATAGGCAGGGCAGAGGCTGAAGAAACACCCCTAGCTTGGAGCTGTGTTCAATCTGAACAAGCTAATAGCAAATTTATAAACATTTATTATGTACGTGGCTTGTATATTTGTTTAAAAGTATTTTGTTGGCATCAGAACCACTACATACAGCAGTTGTGGCTGCCATGCTTAGATTATCCTTGTAAAGGGACAAAATTGAACCTCTTTATATCTATACATAAAATCAACTTATATCTTCTTAAAACAATGTTAGGATGAATGGTAGAAGATCATCAACAAATCTTAACACTGATTTATTTTCATTAGTAAATTTGTAAGAAAAATATTTTAAAAGTGGTGGAAAAAAAGAATCAAATGTAAACTTAAAGCGACACTATAGTCACCAGAACAACTACAACTTAATGTAGTTGTTCTGGTGAGTATAATAGCTCTCTTCAGGCATTTTCATGTAAACACCGCCTGTTCAGGGAAAATGCAGTGTTTACATTTCTCCTAGGGACACCTCCAAGTGGCCACTCCTTAGAGGGCCACTGGAGGGGCTTCCTGGCTCAGGGCTGCACAGTAGGCAGCTCTGCCGTTCAGTGTTCCCACGCTCTGAATGGGGATGCTGAATTTTCCTCATAGAGATGCATTGATTTAATGCATCTCTATGAGGAGGTGCTGATTGGCCAAAGCAGTGTTTGCCCCACCCCGTTGCCGATTTTAGCCAATCCAATGCATTCCCTATTGAAAAGCATTGGATTGGCTAAAAATCGACAATTTTGATGATGTCACCAAGGGGGTGGGGCCAGCACCGGCGGACCCATGGAGAACTGGAAATAAGGTGAGTCTTAACACATTCTGACAAGGCTGAGGAGGAGACAAGCCATCTAAATGGTGGGTTTTCACTATAGGGTCAGCAATACATGTTTGTGTTCCTGACCCTATAGTGATCCTTTAACTTTTCTGTACTTTTTTATAACGTAACATATAATCTTCACATATATAAAAAGTTTATCTATAAAGTATACTAACATAAACCTTTGACCAAAAGTCTAACACAGTTTGTCTTAATACTGCCTTTGGCTTTTTCTTATCTGCTTCAGTTCTATCTAATTTCTCTTTGCTTTTTTAATTTATTATTGAATTGGAATTCAAAAGGTTGTTTACTGAGAATATGAAAAGATTGAAATCTTTCTGCTCGCTGAAAAGCATAACAATTTCATTTTGTTTTCTATTGCTTCATATTTTACTTACAGGAAGTTACAAGACATATATTTATTTATTTGGTTGTTCATTTAAATATTGAAATGCAAAGCTTTTATAGGAAATTGTTTGCATTGTATGAAAGTTTTTTTAACAAAATACTCCTCCGGAGTTGAAAGTCTCAGTCAATGAGAGAAATGCTTTTGGATGCTGTGCATATTGAAGCTAAATGGTTTGCGGTTTCAGTCCAACACACATGCAGATAATTAGGTAAAGACTACTATCACAATTGCTAGCTGATTGCCATAGAATAGAGGCCAAATATTTAATTGGTATGGAAAGCAAAACTTTTCATTGATATGTTCCATTCTGGATTAAGGTCACAACATATTTATGGGTCAATACACTGATTTTGTCTTAGTGATTTTCAAGGGACAAAAACATATCCAAAGTCACTTATTACAGAGCCTGTAAGAAAAACACAATGTAGCCTGGGAAACATAAAATAATTAAAATGATCGTTAAGTAGGCTTATTCTGTTTTTCAAAGCCCTTGACGTAGTGGTAGATTTTATCATATGCTGAGGAGATAATAGAACAGTTGGGAGCTTTGGTTGGCATAAGCTCATGTCTGCTTACTAACTTGATCTCTATAAATACATGCAGTTTGAATACAGTTTTTCCCCCTATTCTTCTGTTTTGCTAATTCTTCCTTTACTCAACACATTAAACTCTATTACGTGTTTACCAGGATAGGTTCTTTAAATATAATGCATTAATATGATATGGAGTAGGTATACTTACCTCTGTCACATGTCTATGCATATTTTAGGTGAAATTGGAATTTTTGCTTTGAGCAGATTGTTTAAAACTCACTAAAATGTATAAAATGCTATACTACTTAAAGGGACACTATAGTCACTAGAACAAAATACAGCTTAATGTAGTTGTTTTGGGGTCTATAGACTGTTCCTGTAGGTTTTTTGTTATGTAAACACTGCCTTTTCAGAGAAAAGGCAATGTTTACATTGCAGCCTAGGAACACATATAGTGCCACTCCTGAGACAGCTACTAGAGGTGCTTCCTGGGTCAGTGCTGCACATCATGCAGCACTGACATTCAGCATCTCCATGCTCTGTATGAAAATGCTGAACAATATCCAAAGAGAGTCAATGATTCAATGCATCTCTATGAGGAGATACTGATTGGCACAGCACAGCGTTTTGCCGCGCACGCACAATACCTCCCAATGCATTCCTATAGGAGAACATTGGATTGGCTAAGATTGTCAATTTGATGATCTTAGCCAATGAGAGCCAACCATGCTGCGACTGGTAAGGCACTGGAAAGACCGTAAGTAAACTACTTTTTTAAAGTATTGAGAAGGGGGGGGGGCAGTGACCTCAACTATGCTTTTAAAACCATAGTATAAGGAAAACAAATGTGTATTCCTGACACTACAGTTTTCCTTTAAATGCATTCAGAAAACTAAAATAAAATATACACTACTCTTTTTGATGGTAGACATATGGAAGAATTGTTTTGTTATACTATTGTCTCAGAAATGTATTTATATAAAGTGTTTTATCAAAAACAGTTTCTTAAGGTTTCCCTGAATTCTGAATTCCCTCCAATAATTCAGTCCCTTTGTTGGTAATGATATTCCAGAAGAGGAGGTGGGGAGACAAAATAAAGCTGTTTTTTCTCCACTGTAACTCTTTTACCATATAATTATCAGTAAAGCACAACATTAAAAAGCAGTGGTGGTAACTCCCACTAATTTTCAGCAAGCAGGGAAAAGTTTGAACCAATTCTGCATTGAGTAGGAGCCCCACAATACTCACTGTCAATCAAATCTGCATTGCAAAAAACACTGCTTTGGCGACATTATCCAAAATGCAGGACTGGATATTAAAACACGATATGTACTATAATGAGTATATAAATATGTGCTATATTTAAATATTTTCTAAATAGACCTGTGTATAAAGGATTTAATATTCATTGCATACAGAATACACTTTCTAGATATTCTGTGCTTGGTGTTTTCTAAATGCTGGTGTTTGAAGTTGGTACACAGGACAATATGACATCAGGTAGGCGACGATGTAGTGTTTGTCATTTAATGTTTGTAGATTTGTAAAGCTTGTGATGATACAGCTCAGAATACTTAAACATAATTCTATTAATTTATTTTATGTAGGGAATGCGCAACACTCTGCATGCATATATTTTCCCATATTAATAATACTATAGTAGATGTTAAATAAAATTAAATGCGGAACAGATTAATTACTGTCAATGAAATCATTATGTATTCTGAATTGAATTACAATGATTGCAATCAAATTTAGTACATTCTTATAGTGAAATATTTATGTTTTGTGTTTTAAATATGTTCAAGCACTGTAATCATTATAGAAAATACTGAACACATAATTAATATATGCTGCACATGTATATGTCTGCTTCATCCTATGACTGTAATGGTTGCTAAGAAGAATGAATTAGCCTTCAAGTAATTCCCAATATTCATAGTATTAATAAGAACCAAGACTTCCTTGAGGTCAAACAATAGAAAAGTGAAAAATAGAATAACAGAAAATCAAATGTACTAGAAAAAGGTCTCAAGGCAGATAATGATCTCCTATGCATAGAGCTATATTTCTCTCATATGGATCATTCTGTGCAAACAACGACAAGTGACATCATTTTAAGGACTTAATCTTTAAGAGCATGTAATTGTACTCAGTGTTGTTTTGATGCATTATGCTTTGCTGAACAATTCGAATGCACAGTTCATAGAGAGAATACACTATGCAAGATTTGCTTTGTGCTAAACAATTTAATATGATTTTTTTTCTGTATATCATTGAATATTTCAGATAATTGCATCAATTATGGTTTAATTTAAAAAAAAAAATATTGTGCATACTACTACATTCTGTATGAGCAATAATATAAATATTTTTTTGACAATCTTTATTTTTAAGATTGTCGGATAAGCTGTGAATCTCCTACAGTGACAGCTCTGATTTTACGTTTGATATTCACCCATAAAATAGGCATGATATCAACCCTATTGTCTGGTCCTTATTAGGGTTGCTATGCCGGATGTAGGATTAAAATATGTGATGAAAATTAAGTTAAGATATGGAATAGAAATAAAAGAAGTAAGGAAGGTGCGAAGCAGAGAGGGAAAAAAAATGGAAGGATAGATTACAACAACGGGGTGTGTGTGGGAAGAGTCACAGGCTTGTAGAATATTGTCAAGCCTTCATGAATCACTTGGAGATTTTAGGATCTTCAACTCAAGTATTGATACTCAAATAGAACTGCCTTGCTCTCCAGATCTCCTCATATTTGTCACATCGGCCTATCTAAATAGCCATATGTTCCTCAAGTTAGCAGGTGTTTGAAAGTCATTTCTTTTTTAAATTTGGAAATGGATAATTTAGTGAGTCGACCTTTCCCCAACATCTCCAGCATTGTTCTAAAGCCCTTGGGAAGAATTTGTCTACTTTTTGTGTCATAGCAACTTGCCACAATTTCATCTCTTTATTTAGAGCCTAAAGGACTAAGGTGTGTTAATGGCAATTTTTGTTTTTCCAAAATAAAAAAAAATTCTGCACACTGATACTGTGTAAAAGCTCCAGCAATCCACAGTGGAGGTGTTTCGTGTCAGGCGGACATCGCTGGATCCACCAGCAAAGTCTTCAAAAGGAATAAACGCAGGCAACACTCCAATAGTAAGGATGGTATATTTATTGATAGGTAAACCACCCCATAGAAAGTGTCTCTTTCTATGGGGTGGTTCACCTATCAATAAATATACCATCCTTACTATTGGAGTGTTGCCTGCATTTATTCCTTTTTAACATTTTCTTTACCAGTGCTGGTCAGTGAAAGATAGTTGGAGTGCTTCAGGGAATTGGCTGTGTCTCTGGAGGATCCCACATTCTTATTGGATCCTTCATAGGTCTCAATGCTGTACTCTTACACATGCGCGAGAGTACAGCAGGGACATTGACAGAAGTGCCAGGAGTTGAAGATGAGCAGCATGAGAAAGATGCCAGCACCCATGAGGGACAGGTTCAGGTAAGTAATCTCACCTTTGACCGCCCCCCCACCCAAACCACCAGTGGCATTGTCACCATCAGGTGACTTTGATAGCAGTGGAGCTTTAAGATTCATCAATTTATAAACATGCAAATTCTCCTTATGAAATTCAATAACCAAACATATTGAAAACCAAATGACACTACTATAACACAAAAAAATTAACAGCCCAAACATTATCAAATGAAAGAATATGCATAAGCAAATCTATTTTATAGACTTAGTGAAATCAAAATGAATTTTCAGGAATTCGAGAATTCAAAATTAATTTCATATTCTAGGCCAAAGTAGCCAAACTGGAAAAATTCCCAGTCACCTTTGCTTCCTGGTTGTCTGCTTTGACTGTAAATTTAAATTTCACTTTGAATTTATTAATTCCTAAAAATGTTCACTTTAGTGAATAATACTTGTATGTGTTCTATAGCAAGATCGTGTTGAATTCCAAATGCCACTATTGAAGGGACAGCTTGCAAGTTTCATTTTGAGCCTCTTATTTAAGCTAAAACAAAAAATGCTGTTTTTCAATCCGCAGCCCTTCCATGAAATGATCCTTAGGCTTAATAAAGAAATATATGATCCAGCAATCAATAATGTTTCAAACAGCTTTGTGAGATGTGTATGAGAGAAGTGCTGCAACTAATGAGCTGGATCTTCTACTAAGTGAAATGGCAATCACAACAACTATTACAATTAAGACACAATCATTTGGGCCTTCATGATCCATAGATAAAACACAGTCATGGAGAGAGTGGCGTTCTCTTCACAGCAGCAAGATAAATATATACATAGCCTTGTCATCTGTATATTGCTGGAAACATCCTATATATATTATTATTATACTACTGAATGCATAAGCCACATTTCTCTTTTGAAATCTAAAAATATCAGGTGTAAGAGACAAGAACATCACCAGTACACGCGTTACCCTAATCAACTGAAAAAGAAAAAAAGAAAACAGATAAAGAAACATAAAATCATTGGATGTAAAATCCAGAAGCTAAAACATACAGGATAGACAGAAATGCCTCGTTAACAGTGGAGAGGCAAGAGAAGACACATATAGAGGTATCTATTACTATTTACTAATGGTGTCGGGAACAGAACCTTGTAACATTGAAAAGACAATACAAGAAAATATAATGCCATCATAAAAGCAATTTGCGATATTATTTTCTTGAACAATGTGAAGCAAAGTAGATTTACTATAACCACTCACCCTATTTGGAAAATATGTGTATTTTCTTAGACATACAATGTTCTTAATGCACGGGTATTAATAGGCTTTTCTGACATAGAACAACACAAACTAACACACAAAACACGTTGCTTTTTTAGCGTGATTATAGCTGCTAATGAATGGAAATTCCATTCTGGCCTTCATTATTTATGGAACAGATTGTGATGAATGCATTGCTTTTTATTAGTCAAAAAGGGGTTAACATTATGTTTTAAATTCCCTTGCTCATTGGCAGTTTCACAGCCTCAAAATGGTTCCTAGTAATATTATTAATATCCCCTTCTTAATGTATCTCTTTGCTCCCTCTTTCCATCATCCTTGATTGCATTCTAATTTTCAAAACACAAACATTCGGTCATACATAAAAAAACAGAAGAATAAAGAGTATAAAATAAATTTCTTAAAAGATTTAGTTTTATATAACAGAAAAAAAGACAAACAAGCATTGTCTGCCCAAGGCATGAAGCAGCACTACTGCCAAATGTGTCACTTTCAATTTCTAGTGCAAGTTTACACTCCTGGTACTGCCTTCAAATGACATCCCTTCTTTCAAATGAAATCTGAAAGGCGAAGTGAGCTACCCCGAATAGGTGACAACATAAATGCACATGCCTTATTAAGGATAGACTGCCTTGAGTGCAAACTTCTTTTTAAACTAATAACTAAATTATTACCAGAGCCCAAGATCAGTTCTGATATGAGCCTGCAGTTATAATTCCGAGGTTATGAAATGCTCGGATTGGGAACAGTTAGACTTTATTTAATGCACTGTGGAATTTAAAAAAATATATAAATTTCCATAAATGTAACTGCATGTTCATGCATGTTCTCCAGCAGCCAAACTGATAAATTGTGTGTATTTTCATTATTAACAAAATGTAAATGGTTCTTTTTTCTTGCTCTAAACTGTGCTTGTGAATCCAAATTTATTCCAGTGTGCAGAGTGACCATTTGCCTGAATTACCTTTTCAGGAATGATTTAACAAACGTAACAAAATACTCCCCTGAATTTCAAGTACACAAGCCATCACCGTTTTCAAGAGAAATGTTAAACCAAGAGATCTATTCACTAAAATGTGGCTGTTGGTGAAACACGAATCGACATCCCTATATAGGGCAAAATAACAAAATAACACAAATAACACATCGTTAGGAGCTCGTAATTTTCACATTCATCTATTTTAGAATAAATGTTTCAAATCAGTTGTCAATTAATACCAAATACTGTAGAGAGAATAGACTACAAAACTAGAGATTAAAATGTTTTCATGTAAGTATTTTATAAGGACTGGGTTACTATTCTTGTGTTTATAATGTTTTATTTTTCTGCTCATTGTATATTTTTTTCACTTTGTAAATTTATGTATAATGATTTTTTTCTGGCAATTGTTTTGCACATTTACACTTTGATCTTAACATATTTCATTTTGTCCCTGAGGAAGTCCACTTAGGTGGAAGAAACACACTGGGCCTATTTTATTCATTTCATAATTTATGTTTTTTGTTTTTTTATAATTTGTATGCTATAAATATATACAAATTATTGCAAGAAGTGGCTTTTAATTTACTACCAATCTCTGGGCATACTGCTGGTGAGGAGGAGGTGAGGAAGGACTTAGCCCTCTGCCCCCAGCCTGAATCAGGGCCGGCAGCCCAAGGCACAAAACTCTATATCTTCTTGTGACATCTTCATCTACAGTGCAAAGTTCATTTATACTCTGACATACTTTACTATGAGTCAGTTGTTTATCCCTATTTTAGGTGCATAGCTGAATCCCAAATTTCTGTTTGTACATTTTGCTGTTAAGAGGTATGGTAAATTGAGAAAACAACCTGAGAAGCTGCATCAGTTACATAAAAGTTAAGAACCATTGTGTGTGGTATGTGTTGCATACTGGATTTGGGTGATGCAAGGGTGTGATGTACAGCAAAACATTTTTTGTATACCTATACATAAGATTATGTGTGTATTGTGAAGGAATACCCCATCACTTAGTTCGGCAGATTTTGTTTATGGATAATCTTTAATATGTTTGTATCCACCTGAGGACTGGGGACCACCCCAGAACCTCATTAGAACATGGAACACTAAGTATCAAGTACGAAAACCACAAAGGGAACAATTAATGGAATGCTCCACTGGGTGACCGCCATTTCGTGCAACTAAACGCACATGGTTGACAAAATGGATGGAGGCCATTTTGTCTCCTGAACGAAGGCTGCGGGACTTGGTCGTCGAGTGCCTGAAACTCATTGCGGCCAGGCACTCCTGCAAACGCTGGTGAAGTTAGACCTGCTGCCCATTCAAGTCCCCGACCACCTATACGAACACCGTTCGGGAGATATGAACTACCGAATGAGGGGAGCATTCTACACTTGAAAGATTTCGTATAAACTATGTGGTTTTCATACAAAATCCCATGGATGGAGACCGTCCTTTGCCACAATTTCCCTGGAACTATTTTAAGCTTCAACCTCATGGCAGGCCGTTCAAACTTCCCAGCAATGGCAATCTAAAATTACCAAACCGATCTGAGTGATTTTTGGATATGATGGTCACTTAGATCAGGGCTACATGGGATGTGACCTTTGCAGGGTTTTCATGTATTTTGGGGGTACTTTTGGGGTGTTTGAAATGTGTATGTTTTTCTGTACCTGGAGATAATTGAGTTTGTACAGTTCCTGACTCAATAATGTCTCAGGCAAAGAGGAGGAGTTTGTTGCATGTATACATTTTGTGACTGGGGCTGCTTAAAACAGTTCTACACCCAGCATTAAGCCTCGGCTCATGTGTGGGGGGATATGCGATATTGGCGATATTTACTTTCAGGATTATTGGAGCTGTGATATTTGGGGAAAAGGGAATCCGTGGCGGCGATATATTGGTTGTTCCACCACATATATATTTATCACATTTACTCCCCCCCTCCTCCTTATTACCTTGCAGCGGTGAGGAGGTACGCTGATGATAATCCCTGGGAGCTGGTTATTTGGTCTGTACTTCTACAGGGTACAAACTGTCCCTAAATCCTATGAGTGCCAGTATTTCAGAGTGTTGAATGGGTTACCATGACAATGCACTGACAATTTCCAAGCTCGGGAGAAGACAGGCTGCTCGGCATGATGCCTCTCAATGCCTCTCCTCCTGCCCATGAATCTCAGTAAATCTCCCCTCCGACCCATTAAGGGACAACAGTCCCTCTTAGGGCCGGCTGGCAGGGGAGATTATTTGATCTCCCATGCTGGCCACGGACCAAAGCCATCGCGACCCACCATGTATTTTCCTCATTTACCCAATGGCCATTTGGGGCCTGAATGACTTGGTGGAGAGAGTGATTTGTTTCCTGCTGCTTTAGTGACAGTTTGTATACTCATTCTCATTAGTTTTATCAAAAAATGAAATATATTTATTGTTTAGCTTTTTTTAAAGAAAATCCCTCATAAATGTTTCAGCTCTACATACAGTTGCTCTCTATTTCAATGTGGCAAAATACCCCCAAAAATCTTATCAAATGGAGCAGCAGTTTTATAAATGCTATTGGTTTAACAATTGGAATTGTCTATCATCTATCTATTGATCGATCAGTCTATCTATCTCTGTAGAATAGATCAATAAAAAATTGTATTACTTTATTTGAATGAAAGTCAAAGTTTTTGTCTCCACTCTTTCATATTAGAAAAAAATCATTTTTTTGTATCACGTGCACCCATCCATTTGTTATATGCATTATATAACATCACACATATAATACTAATTTTATCTACACTGAATTAGAATAAAATGATCCCTTTACAGCTAAGATTAAAATAATAATAATAACAATAATAATAATAATAATAATAATAATAATATAAGTTCTAATAAATGCATCTTTTATCAGGCAAGCATTTGAAGTTCCTTTTAATGCACACTGCCAGATTGGCTATATAGAATGCTTTATGTAGGAAAACCATAAGTCAGAGATTTTCTTCAAATACAAGACATTCAGGAGTAATTATTCCCATCCTAAGGGATTTGTGTTTACATCATTCACCAAGAAAGCTTTTTCCAAAAGCACTGTAGCATAAATTTATCCTGGCACTAATTAAGAGGCACAACAGGAGTTACTCTGTCATTCAATTAAATTCAAACCTGGTCATACATAAGGGAGAAAATATATTGTTCTGATTCTCTGCCTTCTTTACAAGTTTTAAATCTATCTATCTATCTATCTATCTATCTATCTATCTATCTATCTATCTATCTATCTATCTATCTATCTATCTATCTGTCTGTCTATCTATCTATCTATCTATCTATCTATCTATCATCACACATATGTAAGACATTCTTGATTTACACTTTGCTCCTATTATAGGCCCAATATAAAATTACGCCATGACAGTTCTGATTTTAATGTGCATTTTGACTTTTCTCTTTTAAATATTCAGATTGTTATGAAGTGGTATTACCTGTGTCCTTTAAATTTCAAAAATACCCCCGATCTCTGTTATCACAGAAATGTCACTTTGAATACTTTAACCATTTCATGTACAATAATATAATCAACTAAATATGAATTTATATTGTAATGTTTAGTACAGAACATATACTGTATTCACTTAATACAATGGCTCAGTGACTATTATAATCATTCCCTAATAGTGATGTCGCGAACACGAAATTTTCGGTTCGCGAACGGCGAACTTCCGCAAATGTTCGCGAACCGGCGAACCGGGCGAACCGGGCGAACCGGGCGAACCGCCATAGACTTCAATGGGCAGGCAAATTTTAAAACACACAGGGACTCTTTCTGGCCACAATAGTGATGGAAAAGTTGTTTTAAGGGGACTAACACCTGGTCTGTGGCATGCCGGAGGGGGATCCATGGCAAAACTCCCATGGAAAATTACACAGTTGATGCAGACTCTGGTCCCATAAAGGGCATAAATCACCTAACATTCCTAAATCACAATGGATATGGATTGACACCTGACATATGACATATTGACACCTTGACATATGGATTGACACCTGTCCTCAGAGACCCTGATACACACTGACACAGAGCAGTATAGGGACTGTTCCCCCTACATAGGGTCACTTGGCAGATATGGATTGACACCTATCCTAAGGATCCCTGATAAACACTGACACAGAGCAGAATAGGGACTGTTCCCCCAACATAGGGTCACTTGGCAGGTATGGATTGACACCTATCCTAAGGATCCCTGATACACACTGACACAGAGCGGAATAGGGACTGTTCCCCCTACATAGGGTCACTTAGCAGATATGGATTGACACCTCAGGATCCCTGATACACAATGACACAGAGCAGAATAGGGACTGTTCCCCCTACATAGGGTCACTTGGCAGATATGGATTGACACCTATCCTAAGGATCCCTGATAAACACTGACACAGAGCAGAATAGGGACTGTTCCCCCTACATAGGGTCACTTGGCAGATATGGATTGACACCTGTCCTCAGGATCCCTGATACACACTGACACAGAGCAGAATAGGGACTGTTCCCCCTACATAGGGTCACTTGGCAGATATGGATTGACACCTGTCCTCAGAGACCATGATACACACTGACACAGAGCAGAATAGAGACTGTTCCCCTACATAGGGTCACTTGGCAGATATGGATTGACACCTGTCCTCAGAGCCCCTGATACACACTGACACAGAGCAGAATAGGGACTGTTCCCCCTACATCGGGTCACTTGGCAGATATGGATTGACACCTGTCCTCGGGATCCCTGATACACACTGACACAGAGCAGAATAGAGACTGTTCCTCCTACATAGGGTCACTTGGCAGATATGGATTGACACCTGTCCTCAGAGACCATGATACACACTGACACAGAGCAGAATAGAGACTGTTCCTCCTACATAGGGTCACTTGGCAGATATGGATTGACACCTGTCCTCAGAGACCATGATACACACTGACGCAGAGCAGAATAGAGACTGTTCTTCCTACATAGGGTCACTTGGCAGATATGGATTGACTCCTGTCCTCAGAGCCCCTGATACACACTGACACAGAGCAGAATAGAGACTGTTCCCCCTACATAGGGTCACTTGGCAGATATGGATTGACACCTATCCTAAGGATCCCTGATACACACTGACACAGAGCAGAATAGGGAATATTCACTAAATGCCAAACATTGTTATACAGGGGAATATTCAGTAAATAAGGATAAAGGGGGACCTACTGTCCTCCCCCCCGGCCCCCACATCTGCACGGTGGATGGGGGCCATAAATCTCAATGGGGGGAGACCTACTGTCCTCCCGCCCGCCCCCACCCGTGAGCGGTGGGTGGGGGCCATAAAAAGGGGGGGACCTACTGTATGATGTTGTATCGATCAGGTAGTGTAAGGGTTACACGCGATTCCCAGTGACAGACCAAACTCCCCGTTTAACGCACCGCAAACAACCGCAAACAGTCCATTTGAACAACTGCAAATTCCCCATTTGCACAAGGTTAGATACCAAGCTAGCCATGTCCCGTTCCTTGTCCTCACTGATGTCATTGAAGGTCTCTTCCTCCACCCAGCCATGTACAACACCAAGGGTCCCCGAAAGGTGACAACAAGCCCCCTGGGACGCCTGCTGTGTTTGGTCTTCCACCTCCTCAAAGCCACCTTCCTCCTCTGACTCCTCTTCTTCAGACTCCTCTCTCTGCGTTGCCTCTCTCTGTGTTATTATAAGGTGTGTTAAGTAGTATTATTCTTATCAGTTTAATCCCTGTTATGTGCCTTTTTTTTGGTTTGGTTTTTGAAACCACAGTGCAGCACCAGAGGCCCGAAAAATTAGGCATGTACACATGCCTGAAAAATTAGGTATTGTTGCAGCCGCTGCTGTAGCAGCGGCCAGAAGAATTGATGTTTGTTTCCAAGGCAGAAAGTTCCCTAAAACAGTGTTCCCCAACCCCCGGGCCGTGCACCGGTACGTGGATCAAACGGTACCGGGCCGCCCGAGGAACTTTAATTTCACTGTGGCGGCCGAGGCGCATAGCATTGCGCCCTCCCAAGCCCGCCCATTGTGTGACAATAGCAAATGAAAATTCCCTATTGTTATACTGATCCTCCTCCTGGGTCCTCCCGCTTCCTGATTGGCCATAAGGCAAACCCCACGCCATTGGCCGAATTCAATCTGGGCCTTCAGGGGAAAATGACAACTGTTTTCAAGTTGTCAGACAAAGTAGCTGCATTTAAAGCCAAACTGGAGTTGTGGGGACGGCACGTGAACAGAGGCATTTTGGACATGTTTCAGACATTAGCGGGGATTTTAGGCGAGACTGAGCTTGAACATTCATTCTGCCAGTTGGTGCACGATCCCCTGTCTTTGCTTTTAAAAGAGTTTGAGCGCTACTTCCCAACCACAAAAGACCCACGAACTGGTAAGGAATGGATCCGCGACCCATTTGCCAACAAATCAGGCGAATCTAGCATGTCTATGCAAGAAGAAGAACAACTGCTGGAGATTGCAAATGACGGTGGCGTTAAAACTATGTTCGAGACAACAACTCTGCCGGTGTTCTGGATTAAAGTCATGGCGGAATACCCTGAGATTGCCACCACAGCACTTAAATCCCTATTGCCATTTCCGACAACCTATCTGTGTGATACCAAGCTAGCCATGTCCCGTTCCTTGTCCTCACTGATGTCATTGAAGGTCTCTTCCTCCACCCAGCCATGTACAACACCAAGGGTCCCCGAAAGGTGACAACAAGCCCCCTGGGACGCCTGCTGTGTTTGGTCTTCCACCTCCTCAAAGCCACCTTCCTCCTCTGACTCCTCTTCTTCAGACTCCTCTCTCTGCGTTGCCTCTCTCTGTGTTATTATAAGGTGTGTTAAGTAGTATTATTCTTATCAGTTTAATCCCTGTTATGTGCCTTTTTTTTGGTTTGGTTTTTGAAACCACAGTGCAGCACCAGAGGCCCGAAAAATTAGGCATGTACACATGCCTGAAAAATTAGGTATTGTTGCAGCCGCTGCTGTAGCAGCGGCCAGAAGAATTGATGTTTGTTTCCCAGGCAGAAAGTGCCCTAAAACAGTGTTCCCCAACCCCCGGGCCACGCACCGGTACGTGGATCAAACGGTACCGGGCCGCCCGAGGAACTTTAATTTCACTGTGGCGGCCGAGGCGCAGAGCATTGCGCCCTCCCAAGCCCGCCCATTGTGTGACAATAGCAAATGAAAATTCCCTATTGTTACACTGATCCTCCTCCTGGGTCCTCCCGCTTCCTGATTGGCCGTAAGGCAAACCCCACGCCATTGGCCGAACTCAATCTGGGCCTTCAGGGGAAAATGACAACTGTTTTCAAGTTGTCAGACAAAGTAGCTGCATTTAAAGCCAAACTGGAGTTGTGGGGACGGCGCGTGAACAGAGGCATTTTGGACATGTTTCAGACATTAGCGGGGATTTTAGGCGAGACTGAGCTTGAACATTCATTCTGCCAGTTGGTGCACGATCACCTGTCTTTGCTTTTAAAAGAGTTTGAGCGCTACTTCCCAACCACAAAAGACCCATGAACTGGTAAGGAATTGATCCGCGACCCATTTGCCAACAAATCAGGTGAATCTAGCATGTCTATGCAAGAAGAAGAACAACTGCTGGAGATTGCAAATGACGGTGGCGTTAAAACTATGTTCGAGACAACAACTCTGCCGGTGTTCTGGATTAAAGTCATGGCGGAATACCCTGAGATTGCCACCACAGCACTTAAATCCCTATTGCCATTTCCGACAACCTATCTGTGTGAAGTGGGGTTTTCTGCAGTGACAGCAACCAAAACAAAACAGCGGAATAAACTGGACATAAGCAACACACTTAGGGTGTCATTGTCTCCTATTACCCCCAGATGGAACTGTCTCGTTGCAAAGAAACAAGCTCAGGGTTCTCATTGATTTGGCATTCTAGTGAGTTAAATAAAATAAATCACTTTATATTCATTTTTTGGTGTAGCTGTATTTTATTTTGAAGGCATGTTTAAATACAATTAAATTAAAATTATTAAATCAAAACAAGCGGGCCACGGAAAAATTATCAAACGTGTACCGGTCCGCTGTGATAAAAAGGTTGGGGAGCAGAATAGGGCTTGAACATTGCGGCTTGAACCCTAGTTGGTGGCGGATAAGTCACGCAAGTCAACCGGCATTCAGAGCTAAAATACAGCAGCGTGTGGACCATTTTTAGCCCAAGGCAGCTCATCTCATCAGGCCTTTTTTAGTCGAATGTATCGCCCACTGTCAGTCCCGTCGGGATCCATCCCTTATTCATCTTAATAAAGGTGAGGTAATCTAGACTTTTTTTACCTAGGTGACTTCTCTTCTCAGTGACAATACCTCCTGCTGCATTGAAGGTCCTTTCTGACAGGACACTTGAAGCGGGGCAGGCCAGAAGTTCTAAGGCAAATTGGGATAGCTCAGGCCACAGGTCAAGCCTGCAAACCCAGTAGTGAAGGGGTTCATCGCTCCTCAGAGTGTCGATATCTGCAGTTAAGGCGAGGTAGTCTGCTACCTGTTGGTCGAGTCGTTCTCTGAGGGTGGATCCCGAAGGGCTGTGGCGATGCGTAGGACTTAAAAAGCTCCGCATGTCCTCCATCAACAACACGTCTGTAAAGCGTCCTGTCCTTGCCGGCGTGGTCGTGGGAGGAGGAGAATTACTTTCACCTCTTCCCCTGTTAGATTCCCGTTGTGCTGTGACACCACCCTTATACGCTGTGTAAAACATACTTTTTAATTTATTTTGCAAATGCTGCATCCTTTCCAACTTGTTTTAATTTGGTAACATTTCAGCCACTTTCTGCTTATACCGGGGGTCTAGTAGCGTGGACACCCAGTACAGGTCGTTCTCCTTCAGCCTTTTTATACAAGGGTCCCTCAACAGGCACGACAGCATGAAAGACCCCATTTGCACAAGGTTGGATGCCGAGCTACTCATTTCCCGTTCCTCCTCCTCAGTGATCTCAATGAAGGTATGTTCTTCCCCCCAGCCACGTACAACACCACAGGTACCAGATAGGTGACAACGAGCACCCTGGGATGCCTGTTGTGGTTGGTCTTGCTCCTCCTCTTCCTCCTCCTCAAAGCCACATTCCTCCTCTGACTCCTCTTCCTCACAATCCTCTTCCAGCGTTGCCGCAGGTCCAGCAAGCGATGCTGATAAGGATAGTTCTGGTGGTGATGGTGACCACAACTCTTCCTCTTCATGCTCATCTACGGCCTGATACAGCACTCTTCGCAGGGCACGCTCCAGGAAGAAAACAAATGGTATGATGTTGCTGATGGTGCCTTCGGTGTGACTGACTAGGTTTGTCACCTCCTCAAAAGGACGCATGAGCTTACAGGCATTGCGCATGAGCATCCAGTAACGTGGCAAAAAAATTCCCAGCTCCCCAGAGGCTGTCCTAGCACCCCGGTCATACAAATATTCATTAACGGCTTTTTCTTGTTGGAACAGGCAGTCGAACATTAGGAGTGTTGAATTCCAACGTGTCGGGCTGTCGCAAATCAAGCGCCTCACTGGCATGTTGTTTCGCCGCTGGATATCGGCAAAGTGCGCCATGGCCGAATAGGAACGCCTGAAATGGCCACACACCTTCCTGGCCTGCTTCAAGGCGTCCTGTAAGCCTGTGTACTTATCCACAAAGCGTTGTACGATCAGATTACACACATGTGCCATGCACGGCACATGTGTCAACTTGCCCAACTTCAATGCCGCCAACAAATTTGTTCCATTGTCACAAACCACTTTGCCGA